>JAIUCT010000131.1:484677-513685 GCA_021307375.1 Tetraneura akinire
AAAGTAATTTGATTTTATGATAAAGAGCTTTAAGTGTTAGAACTATAAGCACTGTTATCATTATTTTTATGCTGTTCTTGTCAATCACAAGATCATGAAAATTGAAATCTGTGTATTAGAATTGCTTATATAGTTATATAATATTCATGGACCTGTGTCGTATGGAATTGAAGACAATGCAGAAGATGGCATTTGATTAACACTGAGAGAAATGGCCTCACTATATGGTTCTGTACAAAACAAATAAAAATAAAAACATATTATATTGTTATAATAATATTACATAATTTATTTCGAAAATCTAAATCATCTATATTTAAAATATATCAAGTATAAAATATTTACTTACATTATATAATGGTGCACTGATGGACTGTTCTAATCATAGCTCTTTTTTGAGATGAAAAAGTAATGAATTATGAATAATCTGCAGAAATTTTGTAACATATTATTTCTTGTGGTATGATATCTTTTTATATGGTATTCTATTGGATTTGATAGTAAATTGACATAATATTTAATTGTTGTATCTTCTATCTATAAAACAAAAAAAAGAAGTGCCGATACTCCTGCCGCATATGATACAGGTGTGCGAATCATAGCTTTTACGTTTAATTAGAATTTGATTGCAATGATCAACCATTGCATTTGAAAAAACAATTCTGAGCGACATTAAGTCAGATTATAATTTTCCTTTGAACTAAAAATATCAACTTAAAACTGCTATAAAAAAAAAAATTTAGACTAGAGATAATTCTAATATTTTGATATTATTTTAAGTCATATTAAAGTATACTTCGAGAAAATTGCCAGACCTTAATCTCTAAAATTGCCAATTTTTCCCTATATTGAATATATGTGAATCGAGAATTTTACAATATATTCAAATTCCTATATTTTATAGAAAAATTATCGTTACGAATCCAAAATTTCACCACATATATATAGTAACTATGTGAACACCCAAAAAATTTTCAAGTCTCTAACTTATAAATTGCTTGAATTATCGTGAAATATTAAAATAGAATTCTTCGAAATTTCAGTTTTCGTGAAATATGCAGTTTTTTCGTCATTTTTTTGTCGTTTTTTCTACCCCTTATGGTCAATTTTGCGAAATTCAAAAATGACCTAAATAAAGTACCAACTACATCCACTTTCCTACCGGAAACATATGCTATTCGTGATAATCGGAGCATTATTTACAGTCGTAAAATTGTTTCTAGACATAAAAAACAAAAAAAAAAACTAAAAAAGACACACATCATTCTAAAACCAATACATTCTTCGCTTTGCTCAGAATCTAAAATATAAAATATAATTGAACTTCAATAAAATTAAAAAAAAAATGTTTTCTATTTTTTTAACATTATTGTAACATATTGAGAAATAATCATAAAAATCCTTAAATATATAACATAAATATCAATTTTACTGAAATTTTCTCTTTAAATACTTATAAAAAAAAAAATTAAGACTTAATATTTTTGTTGTTTCTAAAATACGTTAAGATATGTATCAGAATGCTTCAATTCTAAATTTTTTGGCTTTTTATTAAGTTTTATTGTAAAAGTATTGAGAAATAATAAGAAGAATACTTTTATGGATTCTATAATATTCTTGTATTAGCTAAAAATATTCAACTTTAAACAGCTATAAAAAAATTGAAACTTGGTTTTTTTCTAATATTTTGATATGATGTTAAGTAGGTAATATGTGACTAAAATTCAGTAAAATTTTTAGATCTTAAAATTTTAAAACCTAAAACTGCCAACTATATACATAATAACGAGAATTTTATGAAATATATTGTCCTATATATTGTAAAAAAATTAACGTAACACTTCCAAAATCTTTCCACATATATAATATATAGTTCCTATGTGAACACCCAATAAAATTTTCAAGTCTATCTTTAAAATTACCTGAGTTATGAAATATTTATATGGAATTCGTCGAAATTCAGTTTTCATGAAAAATGCCGTTTTTTTGTCTTTTTTTCTATCGCATAGGGTCAATTATAAGAAATTCAAAAAATGACCTAAATAAAATTTCAACTACATCCACTTTCCAACCGGAAACATATGCTGTTCATGTATATCAGAGTATTATTTCAGATAGTAAACATGTCTCTAGGCATATAAAAAAAAAAAAAAAAAACACATCATTGTAAAACCAATACATTTTTCGGTTCGCTCAAAATCTAAAACATTAACTATGCGAAATGATTATTATCATAAGGTGTAATTGAAATATTTTTCCCAGGCGTCAAAATTCCTAGTTCCGCCTCTGGGTATAGCATATATACATAAAGTATATAAATTTTGAAATTATTTTATATCAAGAAAAGAAAATTGTAAAATATTGTATTATTCTATATAAATGAAGTATCTATTGCAAGTTCAAATAAATGTGTAAAAAAAAAAAAATCCATTATTCTATACCTATACGTATAAGTAATAGGTTGAGAAATTTATATAAATTTTGTTGTTTTTCTTAATTGGTTTTATTATTATTATAAAACCAATTAAGATAATATATTGTGTTATCAATAATAAAATATTAATTGATTGTAAGTCACACAAAATCTTAAGGAATAAATTATTACCTATTCTGTAGTCTGTCCCATGTTATGTTATCAAAAAAAAACAAAAACTCTTTTTTCTTAAAATAATTTTTACATACTTACTGTCATTAGCCTATTCGTTATTAGGCCTTTATAAAATTGTAAACCATCAGTTGCATCCACTTGATAAAATAAAATTCAAACAAATCTATTGTTTCCCATGCAATGTTGTAATTATTTAATAGAACTTGATTGACTAATAAAATGAAAACTGTTAAAATTCAAGTTTTTTAATCTTCAATCGCGGATAAGCTATTAGATATAAGCTATTGATGAACATCACAGTTTTACAATTGATTTCAATTTCATTGATTGCCGGCATTACAATCACTATTTAAACAAATTATTATCTGTGATAATAGAATAGGTAACAACACGATTTAAGATATACAGGTTAAACGACGGCATATAATAAGTAATGCTTTATAATGACCAGTGAAACAACTATCTGAAACAGCTGGTACCTCGAACAACTAGCGAACCATGCGGACAACTTACAACAGTTTTTACCATAGACTACGATTTAGGATGGTTCGTGGTGAGGACCACAGACATAATAACATATGTGGTGGGGACCACGATAATATACTATAACTATATTTTAAATTATTCCATAGGTATAATAATACAAATTACATCCATTTATCTATTTTGTGTCTATGCCTACCTAAATTTAGCTAATAACTATGAATATAATATCCTTTAATTCATAGAAAAGAGATAAAACTATTGTAAGTTGTCCCATGGTTCGCTAGTTGTTCGAGGGCCCAGCTGTTTCAGATAGTTGTTTCAGTGGTCACATTTTGGGTTTCCGATACGCAACCTATATATCTTAAATCGTGGGTAATAATAACAATTGATAAAATGATAATGCTATAATGATTGTCTCTCATCAATTATTACTGAAGTATTCCCTTTCGATGTTGATTTCGTTTTTACTTCAACATGACATTTAATTTATTAGGTACATTAGTAATAAAAGAACTCTATAATGTTGAAATGTTGTTAATGTCTCAAAAATGTTTCATTTTAGTCCGATGTCTGAAGATGAAAATTTTATCGATGATAAAGAATTTATGGAATTGGCATTAATCATAGTTTTTCTCGAAAAATAAAGACGTTTCTTGAGCGACCTAATCATTTTACTAAGAGATGAATGAAATTAATGATATGGAATTATGGAAAATAAAAATATACAACATACTATTTACAAATTACAACAGTTTTAAACTGACCGTTTATCATAAGCATAACCTATTGGCTATTACCTACCTATTAATATGTAGTTATTCCTTTGTATATTGTATAGGTACGTTATAATATAATTTTTGATAATAATAATATAGGTAGGTCTAGTAATAAAAAATACTGAAGTAAAGAATTTTTTTTTGGTTATTTTAATTTTTAATAACATGTAATAAAATAATACATTAATAAAAAAATTTAAAATTTTCTATTATGAATTTTGATAAATCGTTCGAGTATAATAACAAAATATGATAAATGAGAACCTGGTGCACCATACCGGCGGCCGATACTCACATGGCAACTATACTCTATTCAAAATGAGATCATTACCCGGCGGCGATCAGTTTTCGTCGGGCTGTTAGACTCCACCCACAAGCATATGAAAAAAATGCGACAGTGTAACGTAACGTATAAAATAATACGCGCAATGCATATTCAATTATTTGAACTAATTGACAGTTGGATACTATACTAATGAGACGTTCCCTTCGTATTAATTTCAATAGTAAAAGTATTAAGAAATAATAAGAAAAATATTCGTATGGATTCTAAGATTTTCGTTTAAATTAAAAATATCAACTTTAAACAGCTATATATAAAAAAAATTGAGACTTGGGATTTTTCTAATACCTATTTAATGTTAAGTAATATGTAAGTATACTTCGGTAAAATTTTCAGTCCTTGATGCCAAAATTTCCAATTTTATCAAATATCATATACCTAGGTACCTAATATAAACATAAGTCCTATATTTTATAGAAAAATTAACGTAAGGGTTCCAAAATTTTACCACATATACATAGTATCTATGTGAACACCCAAAACAAATTTTAAGTCTCTATCTTCAAAACTGCCTGAGTTATCGTGAATATTGAATTCGAAATTAATCAAAATTCTCGTAAAAATTTCAGTTTTCGTGAAAAATGCCTTTTTTTCATCATTTTTTGTTCGTTTTTTTCTATCGCATAGGACAAATTTTGAGAAATTTAAAAAACCTAAATAACCCATAACCCATAAGGTACAAAAAATATATACACTATACGTCTACACTAGTACACTTCTATAATATTACACAGAACACAGTAATGAACTAATGACCGAATGCTACCACGATAATGAAACAACACATAATATGTTTTTATTTTGACGTAAAAACAATCCATCCGCCCATGTATGTATAATTTTACAATAAAATAATGTTTATAAAATTGAATAATAATAATTTATGACAATATCTTTATTTACTACATCGTTTAATACATATCAATTTATTACTGTCTAAAAATAAATAGATAATACTAATAAATTATTATTGTTTGGAGCCGGTCATGACCATGAGGGACAGAAACTTGATTGAATATTACCAAATATTATTCATATTATATGTAGCAGCACAAATCGATGTAAATTATTAATTTTTCTTAAATTTTTTATTAAAAAAAAAACCTCTTTACGTAATATTCCAATAGTATAGCTCTAATAATTTTCCTAGAAAAAAGCTAATGATACCAAATTATAAATGAGAAAATTTACTACGTGCTATCAGAGGTTTTTTTAAATAACACAATTTTTTGGACTGTTATGCACTTTCAAAAAAACAAAAAAATAACAAACTTAAAGTACAAATATTTTATATTATAATGTTTTATATTATTTTTCGTTCTGATAACATGTAGTAAACATAATTATGATTTATATGCTGTCATAAAAAATGTCTGTGATTATTATGAAAGCTATACTATTAGAAGTACGCAGTACTGTTTTTAGTATTAAAATGTTAACTACGACGGCCTCTTAAGAGGGCGTTATACTCCCGAATTACTAATGTAAAAGCATGTTTACTTACGTAAAACAGAAATAACGTCTTTTACAGTAGGTAATTTTAGAGATAAAATAGCTATTATGAAATAGATTGAGAACAATATTTGTGAGGGAACCTTATATGCGTTTTATAAAATTTTAATCCAAAAAATAGTTACAATGATTTTAAAATATTAAAAAAATAGATTTTTATAATCATCATATCTGTCTACACATTATACGTATACATATTACAAATCGGATACCTATGTGGTGGTTCCTTTGGAAATATTCTCCTCTATATATTTTATTATAAGTTCTTTATCTCTATTTTAAAGCGTACTTTTTTATGTTTTGAGTGGATATGTTTTTTGTGGTTTGATATTATTTGAAATAATAACTAACACTATATAATGTGCTGCCACCTTATACTTGTAATATTTATATCGTGTCAATACTAATAATCAAGATCATTTTTCTCACTATCCAAATCCACACTATACGGGTTCAAACTTCAACGTTCATGGATTTGTTATTGACAGCCACTATGCGCGACGACCGACTTCATTTTTCGGAATATGACTAACTTTATAATATGAAATAAAAAATAATATTATATTATAGGTATTATTCCTATTTAGAAATGATTACCTATCTAATATCTATAATAAAATAAAATTAAAATACAACAATTTTGAGCATTAAGTCTGAAAATTTTATTGAAGTATACTTGCATATTACTTAACATTATATAAAAATATTAGAAAAATGCCACGTTTCGTTTTTTTTTTTTTTTTTTTTTTAGCTGTTTAAATTTGATATTTTTTGTTTAAACGAAAATCTTAGAATCCATACGTATATACGTAATATACGTATGCAATTTTGACGAATTCGATTTCAATATTTCACGATAACTCAGGCAGTTTTGAAGCTAGAGACTTGAAAATTTTTTTGGGACTTCACATAGGTACTATATTTTTGTGGTAAAATATTAATTGGAACAGTCACGTTAATTTTTTTACAAAATATAAGACTTTGAATATTTCGTTAATTATTGTTTTTACTCGTATGTATATTATGATATTTGATAATATTGGAAGTTTTGGGTTTTATGGTATGAATTTTTTACTGAAGTATACTGACATATTACTTAATATGATATCAAAGTATTAGAAAAATCCCAAGGCTCAATTTTTTTTTTTTTATAGGTGTTTAAAATTGAAATTTCAGTACAATTAATATTTAAAGTATCTACGTATATATAGATTTTTCTTATTTTTATATATGAAGACATTTTTTCGACCAGAAATAATGGTCCGATATTATTTACGAATAGTATAGGTTTTCAGTAGAAAATTGGATGTTGTTGGTACTTTATTTAGGTCATTTTTTTAATTTTTCAAAATTGACCCTATGCGGTAGGAAAAAGGATAAAAAACGGCATTTTTCTCGAAAACTAAAATTTTCGAATTCGATTTCAATATTTGACGATAACTCAGGAAATTTTGAAGTTAGAGACTTGAAAATTTTATAGGATGTTCATTTATGCACTATACAAGTATGTGTACCTATATGGTTCATATATGTGTGATAAAATTTTGCGTTTTCAATATTTAATAAAAAATGTCGACATTTTAATTAATTCCTACATTATTTGACCGAACTTCGCTCAGAAACGTTTTTTTTGTATGCAATGGTTTATTATTGCATTCAAATTATAATTAAAATTTAACACTATGATTTGCATACCTATGTCCCTGCGGCAGGAGTATCAGTTCGTTTTTTTTAACTTAATATTTAATATTTAATTTATAATAATTATTATTATTTAAAAAAATATTCAGTTAGCGGCCTTCAACGACCTCAATTGAACCGGCCCATCGGGAAATTTCCCAATCTCCTGATCTACCATTCCACCCCTGAACCGGCTTGCCATGTGGCTCTCATTTACTTGTTATTTAAATTAATTTTTTTCGGTGTTGTTGAATTAGATTACGTACATAATTTCAAACCATTATCCGAGACCAAAATGTGAGCCGATCAATTGACAAAAAGATAATCGTATGCCCATAAATAATATACTTATACATTATTGTATAAAATATAATATGTTATTATTGAAAAACCGGTCGGTTGCACATCGCAGGATTACTCGGAGATAAAATTTAATCGTCTTGTATTTTTTTTTCACTCAATGCACATAACACCAAGTTTCTCCTTGTGACAATAATAATGTTATTTTATATTTTATTACGGTCTGGAGTCGTTCGCTCCCAGTACCACAATGATCCAAATATAGGTGGACCACGCAGCTTCATCGTAACTCGCTATATTTTTAAAACGACTTTGTGGCCCTATAATAAACGGTCATTTATTTTTATTATAACATTTTTACCTATTGGTTTACATTTCGAAATTCACCGTTGCAGACCTTCGATATCATGTATAAGAATCGGGAAAATCCTAATTTTATTATTTTTCATACTATTATTCTGTATACCTGCATGGTCGATTCGTAGCAATGTTTCTTTTATTTTTAATTCTATGTTCCTCAACCTTTTTATTCAATACCTACCTGAATTTTCTTTCATACGGTTATATTATTATTTTTTCAGTTCCAATATTTATTTCAACTTTCCATTTTAAAATTATTTATTACTCGTTTATAATTATAATTGTATTTATTTTAAGTTTCACATAATTTTAAAATATATTAAATGATTTATATACACATTAAATTTTGGAGAAAAACAAACATCAGAGAAAGGACAGAAATAATTATTTTACCATTTGATATTTGATTGATGCTACGTATGGAAGATTCTTAAAATCCATGCCACATGCATAAGGTTGCCGTAATCCAAACACTATGATTTTCAACGGAATGTATCTACGTTATAGTGTAATTTTAGACTAATCCAATATTATAGTCAACAAACTAAATGAAGTTTTAAAATATTATTTCTTACTATTTGATTAAGTCTTAATATATTGTAAAATTAATTAAATAATAAATTTTTATTATCTACTTTTGTAAGCTGTTATGCATAAGTTATATTATGAAGACCTTGTAAAATGTGAAATTGACATTTCACTATATATTCAAATAAAATGAATATTTATTTTTGTTAGTTGAGTAAAAAATAATTTCAAAAATTATAATTATATAATCTAAAAGCCGTTTAATAAATTAAAATTATTATATATAGCCCTATAGGGACTAGTTCGAAAAACAAAATGTTTAAAATAGCTCTTTACGTAGCTAATAAACCACCTACTAACATTTTGGGACCTATCCAAATTACATTATGGTATTTTCGACGTATTTTTTTAATTAGACAAACAACGAAGAAATGTCCGTATAAATAATAATAAATGTTTGCGTTGGTACTTGACATTGTTGGTCATTCATTGCCAGTAATAAAAATTAAAAATTAAAAAATCATGGAACAGCGTTTTTCGTATATACGATGTTCAGAAATATGGCCATCTCATTCAGACACGTGTTTTTTACACCCGACTATATATTTCATCGTCGATATAAATTCATGTCATTGTTCGAAACGTTTGAATATTAGTACGTTGCCGGGCGATAAATAATTAAAAAAAAAAAAAAAAAAATGTTATTGATTTACGACGGTCATCGTTATTAAAACCAAAAAAAATATTTACTATTATTGTCATTCCAAGTAATTTAATTTAAATTGTATTATGGAACTTTTCATAATATACTACAACTGCTTTTATTGTTATAAACTGATTTAGTATGTATTTAAAATATTATTATAAGAAATTTTTGTTTTTAGAGTATTGATATATTATATTAAAATTTTTAATATATGTTTTTTTTTTTTTATTTTAATAAAATATACCAATTGTTTATAATTAAATAGTTGTTAACTGTTTTAGTAATAAAATAAAAGATATGCCTACATTGTAATAAAATGAATAAAATAAATATAAACTTTTGTGTTATTTTTATTGAGATTATAATGCATTTATTTAGGATATTTTTGCCATTTATATCCGGATCTTATAATTACCATTTAATCTAGTTTTACTTTAAGTAATACTTATACTATAATCTATTAATTGTAACTTGGAGTAGTGTGTAGGCTGTAAGGCAGTAGGTAGCTCCAATTTCGTTCAAAAAATCAGTCTTCGGTTTGACATTATTTTTAATTTTATTCAAATATTTCACATTCTCATTATTATAGGTTAATATTTTAATATTTTTTCTTCTCCGAAATCTTAGGATATTTATAAGATTATTCTTTTAAAGCCTTATAACTTTAATTATTATAGTCAATTTCATAGGCGCCCGGAGGAGAGAGTAAGACGGGGCATTTGCCCCCTGGACTTTAAAATTTCAAATATAATTTTGAAAATTTTGAATTTTATTATTGATTATATAATTAATGATTATAATATAAATATTTTATCGATGTTTTGTCTAGTATATGTTTATAAATTTAATATCAACGAAGAAAAAAGAACTAAGTATATTATATTCTTTATGAATTAATGCAGGTATTCATAATATTTTTCAAAATGTTCATTATATAAATATAAGTATATTTTGGCGTTTAATTTTATTATGCCCCCTAATAATATTTCTACGCGCGCCCATGCCGGGATTACAAAAGCATGAAAATTGAATACATATTATACTACAAAAATATTATCAAGAAATTAAATTTTTAAACAACGTATATTTATTTATAATTTTATTATTTATTTATTTGAAAAAAGCGAAATAAATGATATTTATCATATAATATATCTTTTTTTTCTTTTTTTTTCATAGATTTTCTGTGAAATAAAATCTTATTCCTTGTAATCGTTTTAATCAAAATTTTCAACATGTATTGAGAGTTACAATGTTTATAAATAAATTAAAATAATTCCTATAAAATAACTACTATAGTCGATTGAAATTACTTAAATTTTTTACACTTTTATAGGTTCATTAATAATTTTCATAAACATAATAATTGTTAATTATATAAAAAAAAACACCAAATTTAACTTACTGTTTATAATAGTGTATTATTTTAATTTTACTTATTGTTAATAAAATGGTGGAATGTGTAAACGTATAAGATAAATGAGGCCTATATATATATACAATGAGTAGAAAAGAATGAAGAAAGGAGTTATTTTTTCTTCTTGTTTTCGTAACGTATTATGGAGAAAACATGAGAGTTCGTCACACACCACACGTGTACGGTACCGTAAAATACGAGTTAACTATAATTTATTAAGCAGTGGGATCGAACAAAAACTACAACAGCAATACAACCGACACGAACCACGGTCGTAATTTATTCACATTGGTAGATGGTCGTTGGGTTCCAAAACATTATAAAATAAAATACGATAGGTATATATATATATATATTTATTATATTATGCGCATATATTAATTAGTGATACACAAACTTATAATGCTCTCCAACCGAAATTATTATTATAATGTGCTGTGGTGTTAAAATCGGTGCACCGTAACACTGCGCATGCATCGTGGCCATTTTATAATATTTCACCTTAATTCCGCATATTAATTTTTTCTTTAACGCCGTAACTCCGCAAATAAGATTTTTTTTAAAATACCCTAATTTCGCACGTAAGATTTTTTTAGCACTGTAATTCTGCACATTATTTTTCTATTGTTTTTCTATTCTCTCGCGGTTGCCCCCAATGAAAGTTGAATTACCGCGGATATGGATGTGTTTGTATATAAATAAATGCACCAATACAATTGATGGGTCCCAAGCTCCAACAGCGGACACACTAATAAATTTCACTAATAAAATAAAATAAAAACAAAGGTATATACAGGGTGATTTTTTTATCATGATCCAGCGAATAACTTTAAAAATATAAGTAGTTTTTAAAATTTTTTTTTTTAATTATTACTACACATTTTGATCTATATTTTTTCATAGTTATAATATTTGTACCCTCATCCCTTATATGATAAAACAATATCAACTTTTAATTTTCAAATGGCAACATATGTTTTAAATAGTAAAATCTTAAAGAATGCATTTAAATAAAATTTTAGACGTGCAGTTTGTGGAAATCCGACTTATACTTCACGAGTAATTAACATTTGAAAGTATAGACGAGGGGAGTTCGCGGTAACATCAACAATAATCGACATATCGCATCGATAATAATTAGATGATTTCAAATTAACGATGTTGGTAATTGATATTGAACCAAATATCGATTATGTTGCGAAATTTGAAATCATCTAATTATTATCGATGCGATATGTCGATTATTGTTGATGTTACCGCGAACTCCCCTCGTCTATACTTTCAAATGTTAATTACTCGTGAAGTATAAGTCGGATTTCCACAAACTGCACGTCTAAAATTTTATTTAAATTCATTCTTTAAGATTTTACTATTTAAAACATATGTTGCCATTTGAAAATTAAAAGTTGATATTGTTTTATCATATAAGGGATGAGGGTACAAATATTATAACTATGAAAAAATATAGATCAAAATGTGTAGTAATAATTAAAAAAAAAATAATTTAAAAACTACTTATATTTTTAAAGTTATTCGCTGGATCATGATAAAAAAATCACCCTGTATATATATATACTGTATTATATATATAATTTAATTTAAAAAAAGTTAATGTCATGTGAATATAGTAAAGTATAGTAAAATATAACGCGTATGTACAAAAAAAAAAAAAAAAAAAACGCATAAAAACTAGGTAATTATCTAATAAAAATAACAATAATAAAGACAATGTACAACAAACATAGTCGTCGTCGGTAAAAACTAAAAAGTATAATTAAAATAAAAAGTATCTTTGTTAATATTTTCATGGTCATATTGTGTACCCGATTCTCTGGAAAAATTATTATCGCCAATTGTATATATTTTTGCCTTGCATGTTTTCTGTGCCACATTTCCAAGTTCCAACCAATTTAATTCCGTATACTTTGAATTATTTTTTATTAAAAGAACATTTTTACATTGACTGTAAATAACACTTATATATTATATCACTTGCCTTATTAATAAATAAATAATAAAACTTAAATAAGATTTTTAATAACAAAATATGAATATACTATACTGTCATACTGAGTAGATCATTGCAGTCGATTCGATATGACTGTTATGAGTTACATAGCACGATAGTCACAAAATGGAACACACTTATAGAAATGGGAAATTTTTAAATTAATCGGTACAGGAACACAATATATTATAGCCATTATAGGTTTAGTTATTGATAATGATAAATGTGTAGCTCCAGTGCAATAGATATTTCAAACAATTTTATTGCATGCGGACTTTTAGCGTTTAAAATATTTTTAGAATGCGGAGCTACGGTGCGTCCGTTAAAATTATCGAAGAACAAAAATTATCTTTTATTTTACATGAAGTAATATTAGACATATCACAACGAAGGCAAAACGTGAATTTTGAAATATTTCAATAATTATTGAACGAATTTAAATTTATTTAATTTCGAATTTTTATTTAAATTATTATTAATGGGTAGATAATAAAAATAATTAATATTTCTACAAAATATAGGACTTTGAATATATCGTAAAATTCTCGTTTTTATGTATAGATATAATAGTTATAAAATTGGCAATTTTTGGCATTAAGGTCTGAAAATTTTACTGCAGTATACTTACATATTACCTTATATGATATCAAACTATTAGAAAAATCCTAAATAGTAATTTTTTTTTTATAACTGTTTAAAGTTGATATTTTTAGTTTAAACGAAAATCTTAGAATCCATACGAATATTCTTCTTATTATTTCTCAATACTTTTACAGTTTTACAATAAAAATTAATAGAAACGCCAAAAAAATTTGAAAAATTGATTGAAGTATACTGACATTATTTTAACGAATTTCCAAAATTTTAGGAAAATCTCAAAACTCAATTTTTTATAGGTGTTAAAGTTAAAATTTCGGTAAGATTTATATTTAAAGTATTTATAATATGGATCCTTCCTTTTAAATAACAATATTTTACAATAATGTTAAATAAAATTGACAAATTTTTTTATGATATGGGCATTTAGGTGACAATGGATTTTATGATCATTTATATTGAATTTATAGACTTTAAAATTGTATAGGGTGTTCATTTATATACTACATATGTACCTATTTGGTTTATGTGTGATAAAATTTTGTGTTTTAAATATTTAATAAAAAATGTCAACATTTTAATCAATACCTACATTGTCATTATCTGACTGAACTTCGCTCAGAATCGTTTTTTCGAATGCGATGGTTTATCATTGCATTAAAATTAAAATTAAAATTAAACACTATGATTTGCACACCTGTATCTCACGCGGCTCTAGGAGTATCGGCTCTTTTTTTTAAATTTATTACTAATATTTGTAATATTGTAATATTAGTATTTTTATTTCTGTAAAAGTTAATTTATTTAATACCTAATAATTACATAAAATATAAATCTTACAAACTAGTATAAATTAAATTATTAATACATTTTAGCAGAATAATGAATATTATATTTTACATCATTTCTATAAAAGTTTACGAGTGAATACGCTTGAATATTTTAAATAATGTAATCAAAATTTTAAAACTATATTTTTATATTATTCTTATTTTATAGTTTAATACTTCCTACTGGTTAAGTGACGTAAGTTAAATACATAAGACGTAGTTACTTCTTCTTTATGTTTTATATATTGATTACACATTTTTATAATTATACATTTATAGATAAATAATATGTAAATTTTCTCGACTTCTTATCTGGCTTTTTATGTACTAAGGAACACTAGAAATTATAATATTCAATTACGTAAATATAAAAATACATTTCATATTATTTTAATTGCATTGTTATTTTTATAAAGCCTATTTCACAAAACGTTTTACTGAATGTTATTATAATAATTAATAACATTTATTAATTTGAATTATAAATAAACCTGTTCCATTTCATCGTGAAACCAAACATCGTAAATATTCCGTTTGTATTTATATGCAGTTATAGGTTTAAGGATTTAAAGAATTTTAAATAAGTAAAATATACGAGTATAATTATAGATGTTTGAATATTAAACCTTATTTATTATTACAAAAATACAAATTTATATAATATTAAATATATTATGATTTAGCGTTTATAGTCATGCCATGGAGAATACATTTTTCATAGGTAATTAATTGTTATAAAATATAAATTATCGATTATAATAATTATATAAAAAGTTTAGATAATAATTATTCTCACACATAAAATTCATTATCAAAATCAAGGTTTTGAGTCTTAGTATAACACACTTAAATCGCTAACTGCAGAAAGGGGACAAGTCCATTTTTATCAATTTTGATTTTATTATCATTTTTCATTAAGCACGTGTAAATACATAGTTTACTGCAGATAGGAGTCAAATCCGATTATCAAAACAATAAATATACTGTTTGGAAATTCTTGTTTACTATAGAAAGGGTACATGTCCATATTTGGTTTTTGGTCATTCCTGAAAAATTAGGAAAAGTGGACTTGTCCCCTTTCTGCAGTTAGCGATTCTGCAGTTTGGATATGGATATCTAACGAAAATAATATTATAATTGTATATTTACATTTAGAGCCCTACAAATTATAATATGTGCCCAATGGTTATATTATCAAAGAGTGAATACCATTTAATTATATTAAAAATTAATTATTAATATAGAAATATCTTATCATTAAAATTAATAAAAATATAATGTTTGATTCTTAATTGTTTAATGGATTTTAATTTTGGAATTCTCATAATTATAAAATCATTTAAATATGTATATATAAATTCAGCAAAGTACTTAAATTCAAAAAAAATTATATAATATAAGTAAATTTTTGTTGTTTGATTATTTAGATTGTTCAAACGAAAACGATTTTAATCCATTTATTGCTGTTTGTACATAGTCTGAAGAGGATGCAACTTGATCAGAAGGTGTTTCGTAGTTTTCCGATTCATTTAACGAAATCTTTAATTGTTGAATTTTTGCTCCTCTCTTTGAATTAATTAGAATTCTTTTTTTACAATTGTCAATCTTATGCCCGGGTATTTTACAATAATTACAGATAACATGATACACTGATACTGATGGTATAGACTGATCACGTTTTGTAGATGTTCGTTGATAACATGCATTTAGTACACAATTTTTAGCGTAATGCCCCTTTTCACCACAGTTGAAACATTTGAATGTTACATTTTGTTTATCGTTGTTGTAGACAGAAAGTTTCGTTTTTCGATTTGAGTATCTTTTGTGTTCCTCTTCTCTTGCTATCTGAATTGCTATATCTAGTGTCGATGGATGAAGAGCTTTCACAAAATATTTTAAATCTCTTAATCCCTCAATAAAGACTTGGAGAACCTGCCTTTTTATTATAATTTCTATTGCATTTCCAATTTCAGCTTTCAAATCTGATATTTCTTGTTCAATAATTAATTTTTGTAATTGCTCGATTTTTGAGGCATAAGTAAACACATTTTCTCCATGATTTTGTTTTGATGCATAAAGTTCGAAATACAAATACGGAATAGTCCTTTGTGGTACTAGATTAGATTTCAAGAGTTTATGTAAATCTTGCCATGTTTTAATTGTCTTATATTTAGTAATCTGCCGTGCTTTTCCCGTAAGTCTTGTTCGGATCACCTGTAGTAACCGTGGTATAGCACCTTTTACTACACATGCAATAGCGAATTCGCATTTTTCAAGAAAAATATCAAGCTCCTCGAGTTTATTGCCATCAAATGATTTTGGCAGAAGTCTAATTGCATCATGCAAACTAATATTCTTTGTTGGTTTGAAATTTTTTAGGTACTCATGTGTATTATGTTCTAACATTTGTTGTTTTTCTGAATTAAAATGATCTAAATTTTTTAATGAATCATCGATTCTTTCATTTGGTTCTGATTTGACGCTTTCAGTTACCTCTAAAAACCATTGATCTAAAAGCCATTGTGATGATGGACAGTTATCATTTTTAAATATATTATGTGGAGACAATAATTCATCTTCAGTATCTGTCGTATTTCTGAATATTCGACGTTCTTTTTTTACAATAGGATTTCGCAATACAAACGTCGTACGTTCATGTTCTGTATTTAATTGAAGCGCATTTGATATATTATTCATATTACTTGTACATTCGTCGAATAGGCCCGATGTCGATTCAATAACGGCATCATTTAATTTTTTGTTGTCAAATTCGGGCAAATGTATCAATGTTTGATTAACGGTTTTTAATGGTTTCGAGTATGCCATATTTTCTAGTCTTAGAGTCGTTAGTCTTTGCTCTTTGTTTTATTGAATGTCCTAGTACCAAAGTTGTAAGTTAACTGTTAAGAATAGAAAAATAAATTAAATTAAAATAGTATTAATAAATTTATTTTATAATAATTATTTTTTAGTATTTTAAACACTAAACACAAACAATAGATAAATTATTATAATCGCAATAATTAATTTTACGATTTTCAATTTCGCTATGCATGATTAGCTACTATTAAGGCTTTCGCGAATTTCATATAAATAAAGTTGAACACAAACTTTTGGGTCATTATTGAAATTTATTATGAAAATAAGTATTATATACAAATAATAAATTATGGAAATAATAGAAGTCCATATTAAAGTGTGGGAAAATAATGTATTCATTGAGAATTATCGAGCTATATAATTTATCAAACCCCGCGTTTATAATTTATTCTATGTATACCCACATAATATTTATTTACATGATTATTTTATTAATAATTGCAATTTGCAAGATTACTACCCAAAAGCTATTGTTCAATTTTGTACTATTATGAACTATGTGATACACACTGAACATTGTGAACATTACGTGTTCACTATTTTATCTATATCATTTTTTGATAAAATACTTTCTATCGTTTTATTTTCGATACAAATAATTTCATATTAAATAAGTACGTTTTGAACAAAGTATATTTTTACAATTTTACTTAAATACGGTTTGGACATAATAATTCATATAAGTATTTCAAGCGTCCATTATTTACATACGTGAGGTAATATTTTGTTATTAATGTTGGGCATTATCATGTATTAGTGATTCATTTATCTTTGCATTGCATATTAATAAACGTTAAATTAAAATATGTAAAAAACACAAACGAGAGAGACCTGCCACTTGACCCCCATACGAATACACCACTACCCGCGACCATTATATTTTTCTACGTTTTTTAATTGCTTTAAACGATTTTTCCACCTCCGTCATAAGTTATAATCATGAACGAAAGTGATGGTAGATCATCCACAACACCTAATACATAATGCGATAAATCATAATGAACGCTAAAATATAATTATAATACATTATGTTAATTAATTTACATTTTATTGACAATTATAAAATATGTTAATTTACCTCGCAGCTAGCTCCCGCTTGAATGCGAGGGGAACGAATTCTTAAACGAAACACCGTGTTCTGTTTACGGATTATTGTGATAACGTTTTGTGTGATTGTTATAATATTATTTGATAACAAGAGCCTGGTGTGACGTCAACAGAATGATGGAGCGTCGTTGAAGAAGTTAATGTCGGCGGAGTTTACGGGTTCGACTGTAGCGCTTCCGCCCGATGCGGTTCGTCGTTTGTACGAATGTTAGGTATCTTTGCGTCGAAATAGCCGCCAATTTTTCGATTTTCAATGTCACGCGGTTCTACTTATATATTTATAAGTGAGTTTATAATATCTTTGTACGTGTACGTTACACGTAAACGTAATGAAAACGGCAAGTTTGTGAAAAACGAACGTTGATTGATTACGCGATACGCAGTTCTGGTACCAGTCTCGGTGAGCGTGTGGTAGGTACGCGGTATGCGGTTAACGTTGATCGATTACTGGGCGATAATGTAAATACCTATGCGTATGCCTAAATATTGAAAGTGAGCAATACTTGTCTATGATCGGAATCGGATGTTTTGCGCAAAACGGTGTTACCGAGAGGAACTTTTCGCCGTACGCAAATGCAGGATATGTCCCGACGTTCAATAAATCCCGACTGACTACCGCAGCGAACCATAAGCACAACGTCACACCGTCGACCGTGCATTGACAGTCGGTAGAGTGGGATTGGTGAGGTCGGGCTCGCGGACCACGACAAACACGAGGGGCTGAGTAGTGAGTGTTATTTTGCAATCCGTTTTGAATATATTATTATAACATCACTCTATGTTTGCGTGTAATTGGAAGGTACGCGTGTTATTTTGATCTTCGACGTGGCCAAACGTGAAAGGGAGGATTTAGTCCCTAACCCCACTACACACAGCTGTGTGTATGCCGCATTACCGAGAACAGGGAAGGAGTTCAATATATGTTTTTCTCGCATGAAATACGAGTACCTATATGAAAATATCGTATATCCATTTATTGCGATACTCGTTAGAAGACGTAAATATAGTATTGTTATATAATATAATGACGTTAATATATGAATAATCTCAACAGAAATAGAACCAGGAGCAGCTAAATTAATTTAAATTTTTTTCCTACTTCTACCTATATTTATCTATAGATATATTAGGTGTTGGATTATGGAGCATTGAGTTTGCATAAAGTTCTACTCGTATTTTTCTATTGTCTGATTTAAAGTAAATAAATTAAAATTGAAATTTCAACTACACAACAGCAAGGGAAGGGATACAGGTATAAAAAGGATAGGATTGAGTTTTGATTAACATTTGAATGCAGTGATAAATCATTACATTCGCGAAAACGATTTTCAGCAAATTTTATCAGATAATATACTCGTATCCGTATGTATTGAATAAAATTATTACATTCGTTTTTTTCAGTCTTTATGTTCATAATTTTATCATAAAACGTCTAAACGAAATCACCTAAATATCCAATTCTGACCAGAAATCCAGGAAGTCGCCCAAAATCGTTTTTCGAATATAATGATTTATTATTACATGAAATATTATTCGATTAATAATTGCAAATGTAAATAAAATAAAATTTTGAGAGATTCTAATAATATTACAATTTTTATAACTTTTTGCTTACAACTTATATACATAATGCGTATATAAACGAGTTTTGATTAATATTATAATTATTATTGTTTATTTACGTTTAATCAATGTACATAATACATATAAGATATAATACGAGTATACTCTTATATATTAAAATTAATAAATTACGTTTATCAAAGTTTTGGCTAATTAATCTGTATGAATATAATAAATTATTATAATATTATCATTCTATATTCAGACGTTCCTCGTTTTCGTTATTATAATGATAACGAAGACAAGGAACGAAATAATGTACACCAATTCGATTATAAGAAAACGACGCGAAATCCAATTAAACTGGATCTTATTCCCTTTGGAAATGATTTTTAAATATTCATAAATCTAAAAATAAAAAAAATAAATTCTGGCTTTTCGAACGAAATGAAATTTCATCGAATTTCATACTTTTAGAATTATATTTCATAAACGCGGTGAAGTAAAATGATATACCTACTTGAATATTCCTTTATTTAATGTCGACTAGTCACTGTTGTACGATCTACAATGTTCATAATAATATTAATCAGTTCCTTTCAGACGAATCGTAATGCGAAATATATGTTGAAATATATTATACAATATTTGAATAAAATAAATCAGTAGAAAATATTTTGACAAAGAAATTATGTATAGGTAGGTACTTGATATTTTTAAAGAATCAAAATATTATCCATAGACGTTATAGAGTTAAAAGAAATATTATATAATTTATATACTACATTAAACTCCCCGAACAATGTGGTATATAAAAATGGTTATGTATATTATTTCGAAAAAAATTTCCGCAGGGTCCTCTTCTAAGTTACACATTTAAGTTTTATATAAATTAAAGAAAAAATTCCCACCCTTTAAAATATTAAATTATTCAGTTAGAAGAAATAATATATTATTAATATACTACATTAAACAAGAAAAAAAATTAGGTATAAAAATGTCTAAGTAAAATATTTTGAAAAAAAATTTGCGCAGGGATCCCCCTATAAAATGCCCAATTAAGTTTTATATAAATCCTTAAAAAAATTCCCTTCCTCTAATATATAAATTATAGAGTTCAAAGAAATATTATATTATTAATATACTCGTACTACATTAAACTCCCCGAACAATGTGGTATATAAAAAAGTTTAAGTATATTATTTCAAAAAAAAATTTTCGCAGGGGTCCAACCGTAAATTGCACATTTATGTTTTATATAAATCCAAAAAATTGAGTCTTGAGATTTTCCTAATATTTTAGAAATACGTTAAGATGTATGCTTAGTAAGTTAGTGCAATAGTATGCTTCAATAAAATTTTTGATTTTTCTATTAATTTTTATTGTAAAAATATTAAGAAATAATAAGAAGAATATTCGTATGGATTCTAAGATTTTCGTTTAAACTAAAAAGATCAATTTTAAACAGCTATATAAAAATTACGACATAGTATTTTTCTAATATTTTTAAATCATGTTAAATAATATATAAGTATACTTCAGTAAAATTTTCAAACCATAAAACCCAAAACTTCCAATTTTATTAAATATCATATACATAAAAACTAGAATTTTACGAAATATTCAAAGTCCTATATTTTGTAGAAAAATTAACGTTACAGTTCCAAAATTTTACCACATATATACCTATATACACCCAATAAATTTTTCAAGTCTCTAACTTCAAAATTACCCGAGTTATCGTGAAATATTGAAATCGAATTCGTCGAAATTTCAGTTTTCGTGATAAATGCCGTTTTTTCGTCATTTTTTCTACCGCTTAGCGTCAATATTGAGAAATTCGATAAATGACCTGTGTATAAAGTACCAACTACATCCACTATACAATAGGAAGAATATGCTAATCGTGAAAATTGGAGCATTATTTCGGATAGTAAAAGCGTCTTCAGTTATATATATATATAAAAAGACACTCGTCATTGTAAAACCAATACATTCTTCGCTTTGCTTAGAATCTAATATTGTTAACGAACAGCTCATATAAATAACAATTTCATTACTTGACGAATATTATAATAAAATTAAAATATCACATGTATAAGAACTAATTACATTAAAAGATTATATACTTGAAACGACATAGATACAAAATAAAAATTGTGGTATTAGTATAGTAGTGTCATTGACTCATTGTGTCAATAAACAATTCATATATTATGTATCAATTTTTAATTCTTTGATTATGAATATTACGTAATGTCATGTAATGGTTTTATTTGACCTTGATTAATTATTATAAAGAAAAACAAATAATGTTATTTAGAAATTAAGAATTTGTAATGGCAACAGTTTTGTGATGTCTTAGTTTTAAGATGCATTAAATATAGGATTTTGAAAAGAACAGGGAGAGACGGTGGAGACACAGGAAGACGTTGTATTTTGATTTTATTTGAGTTGTATGTTTGAGATTTATATGTGTGTTCTTTTAATATATTTAAAAGTTGAAATACATTTATTTATATTAATTATTATATTAATATTTTTTGTGTGTGTTCCAGTTCCACATACAAAAAAAAAAAATGTAAATTTAATAAAAATTAACACTTTATACTTTTTAATTTTTTATATCTATAATAATGTCGTGAAAATAATATTTTAATGAATTATCTACATAAAATATAAAATTAAATGTACGAGTATAACAATTCAAGAATACCTAATCACAATTTCATTAAAAATAAATATTGTAACGATTGAAATTGATAGAAATCTCGTAAACTTTTCGAAATTCCAAGTTTATTATTCAGAAATCATATTATTGCTGCGAACTTCAAGATTACGTCAAATTGTTAAAAAAATTAATTATTTTCCGCTTTTAGACTATTGTTAATTTGTTATTGTAGTTTTCCCATACCCATATTATATTAATTTATGTAAATTATATTCGTCTGTTACTCGTGTTCGGTATAGTTATAACTTATAATCATAAGAGTCGTTCAAAGCTTTAATAATTATTTTTATTTTTTTTTCAATGTTGTTCTATTATTCGTTTTAACCGTCGAAAATATACTTATGTCAATAAAACATACGGTTCTTGAGTGCTTGTGCCGCCATACCGCATGCCCGCTCTATCAATTGGACTGCAACCTGAGCTGTAACCGCATACCCGGCTAACGGTAAGCGTGAGTAATATCGCTTTTTATTAATATTATACAGAGAACGAAAATTAATTGGACTACGTCCAATCTGGTATTATATACGAGTTCGAGCTGCAACGTTAGTTTCGTAATAATGCGTTCGAATTAATTACATTATACCTATGAAAACCGAATAACAGGCCTGCGAAGAAAAATAATGTTCCACCTCTCAGAAATTCCGACACTAGTTAAAAATGCACCTTATAAAATTTAAGATTTTATATAAGTACCTATGGTTCAACCATATTATAAATATTATGGAGATTTTTTACACAATTCAAAAATTCTACAACATAAATAATATTGTTTAATAATCGTAATATGTTTTTTTTAATACTTTTTAATGAAATCAGTATTAAATGATGATTTAACAAATCGTTGTTTGAATATTTTGTTATTTTTTCATTCTTTGGTTTTTGTTCTTTAATTTTAAACAATTATTGTTATTTGATTTTTTTTTGTTTTTAATTAAAATTTTACCAAAAAAAAAAAAATAATAATAATATTTAAATAAATATATTTTTCTACAATTCTTATATTTACTAATTATGATTTAGGTATGAGTATAATAACAATACGCCTATTAAATATATTTATTATTTTTATTGAACCAGAAATATTGTAATTAATTTCTATATTAGCATTTTACATTTTTTTTTTTTTTTATTATTATATCGTTTTTAAAAATATTATTGTTAATTGTAATTAAATATGATAAAAGTATAAAGGCAACTTCAAAATTAACCTTTTAAAATTTTATCAATTAACTAGTATAATTTAAGAGTAGGTATAGTACAATAATACTACATTACTACGTCGAAATATTATAATGTTATACGGTATTACATAATATTATACGGTCATACGGACTATTGTATTTTCTGTTAATTTATATTTTATCGAGATCAATGACATCCGATTTAGGACGTTTTAGTGTAGTGCCGTAGTGGTGTAGTGTTCCCTGGAATCACAGCCAATTAATTGGCAAAATAAAAACATATTAATTATATTATTATTGTTTGCCTAGGTAATGCGAAATTATAACCTTATATTATAATGTGACCAGCATAAGAGAAAATTGAGCATTACTGGTATAAAAATAATGATCGAAACCAAATAGGAATTAAGGATAATATTATATTATATTTTGTTAACAACCGTCTTTCGGCCTTTTGATGAAATATTATAATGTGTATTTTGTTGTTTATTATCCAGTTTTTGAAATGTCTCTTCAAACACGGGCGACGCATTACTTAGGAATTTAAAATCAAACACATGTTTATAATACATGGAATAATGTACATATCATGTTACACTATTACACCGGAAACTCGAATAGGCCTGCGTTATAATCTGTGTGACAATGTCCACATGCATTGTAAATATTGTTAAAGATAATAGAATGGTCGAAGGAGACTATAAATTATTATGATGGGATTATATTTTATAATATGTATAATGTTATAACTTATAAATATGACTATATGAGATAACATATTATTCTATCTTAGAGAAATAAAATATTGGCATTAAAAGCATATATCGAAAATACGAATACTAGAAACGACACGTGTCGTGTTTTCTTTCAATAACATCAAAAACTTCGTCGATATTTCATACCTTAATATTTTAACATGTGCCCTTTATAGATATATATACTAGTATGTCGATAAAAAATTCACATCATTATAATTATTATTTTTTATCGATCATCGTCTGTATTTTAGATTCTGAGCGAAGCGAAGAATGTATTGATTTTACAATGATTTGCGTCTTTTTTTTTTATTATTTGTTTTTATATCCGAAGACATATTTACGAGTTTTACTACCCGAAATAATGCTCCAATTTTCATGAATAGTACATGTTTTCGATTGCAAATTGGATTTAGTTTGTACTTTATTTAGGTCATTTTTCGAATTTCTCAAAATTGACGACGAAAAAATGACATTTTTCCTTCGATGAACTTGATTCATCATGATTATAGTAGTAATCATAGTGATAATATAATTATTATTGAAACCAATAGCAACCAAATAATATTATTGAAACTAATAGCAACCATCTATAAACAAAAATTTCCATCGTAAATTTCATAATACTTGTTTGAGCACCTCCCCGGGGTTGGCCCATCACCGATCAAAGATCATAAATCATAGATCAAAGACTAAGGTCTATAATGAGAATTAACGAATAATTTGGTGATATATATAATATACATAATAGTGTTAGGTGATATTTTCCAATTGCCACTTGTATTGTCTACTAAGTTATACGATAGTTTCAATTTCAATGAAATATTGTGTAAGATTTGGGCCTTTACAGTCTTACTAATTACCCACTGTCGAGGGGGACACTCTCTAGTACCTAACCTAAGAGCCGGGCCAATTGAGTTGGCTTAACAAATAGGTTTTTCAAAAAAAAATATAAGACCTTAAAAAATTAATTAACAATATATTATTAAGAATGGTATATATATTATATACTGTTGTGGTTGCCGTTGTTGCCGAGGTGGACAGCAACCAGGGCCGTATTTACGATTTTGCCGCCACGGGTGCACAAAATTTTTTGCCGCCCTTTATAGACACATTTTAATATTTTACTCATATAGCGTTAATTGGGAAGAAAATAGAATTATTATGATAAAATATACAAATATTAAAACAGAATAATGAATATATTATAATATTGTATATGATTAAGTATGAACTTTATTATTATAATATTTGTAACAATTAAATTTTTCCACGAGCTTTAATTTTTATTTTTAATAAAATTGTTAAAATTTAAATACCTATTTAAATATTTAATGAGTTCTTACAAGCCTTAATTAAGAAGTACTTATTATTACTTACAATTATTAACATGAGACATGAGTACTATATATTTATATATAGGCTTTATATTTAACATGCTAATACATAATTTAATGTGTAAACAATAAAATATTAATTGGGTCTGTCAAATTAACTAAGGAAAACAAAAATGTGTATTAAAAAAATTTAAATATTTGGTAAAAACTCAACAACAATATATAACAACAATTATAATATAATATTAAAAATAAATATTAGGTAGAGTATATACCTACCTTATAAAATTATACTTTAGTTAGTAGTTAGTACCCAGTACCCACAACAATACCTATATAAAGTGTTAGTTTACTACTATGTTCATATTTTAAACTATACATTTTAAATTCATACTTGGCAACTTGTTTACAGTCCTTGAAAAAAAAAGTGTCCAATTTTGGAATTTTGGATAAGACTTCTGTCGTTTTTATAGCCTTTTCCTTAGCTAGTTTTTTGTAAGCAGCAGTACAGCACCACTTCGTCGGTTTCGACAAGCCATTTTTGATTTATTGGATAAGTACACAAGAAATAAAAATGAATAAATAATGAATTTAATGATTTCATTTACTAACAATAAATTATTGTTTAAGATTAAAAGTCCAAACTTTGTAACAATTATTAGAATAAATTAATATTCATAAGTTTATAAACAATATCTGAAAAAAAAATGAAATGAAATAGCATTGTGTGTTAAATGGTAATATACGAGTAGTATAATGATAAATAGTTTCTACAATATTTAACAATTTTATTAACAATATAATAATGTATATGTATTAAAATAAATGTACGTACCTGACGCAGTGACTCTCAATGGATAATCAATATAGATATTATTATTTATTAAATCTATAGCGTAAAGCGTTACGTTATATGTATTATTAGATATTTAAATTGATTATGCATACTATAAATTTTTTTTTTTTTTTTTTAATTGCCTATGGCATTTTTATTTAAACGACCGAAGGTCTTTATAAATACATTACATTATGAGTAAATAAACATGTTTGGGGTTTTACCTCCAGTGAGATAGCCCCTTACACCAATACTATAAATGAAATTAATAATTATAAATAACTAGAAACTGCATTCTCGACAACAACAAAAAAAAACAGAACACGTGTTTACAATATGAGCACGGATGCATCCGTGGTTTAAAATTATCCAAATAAAAACTTGTTTTCGTATATTATCTATGAATATCTATGAATAATACTAAATTTTATAAGATTGTTAATTATTGTTACCTATCTATTTTTCATCATATAAGAACAAAAAATAATAATATAATAATGAAATTATAATTAAGTATTTATATTCAGCATTGATTTTTATATTAATTATTAAAGTACCTAGAAAAAAAACGTCAAATACGTAGTGCCATAAAATTTTCATCAATAAGTGCCGCCCTCTTAAATTTGCCGCTGGGGGCACGTGTACCCTGTTGCCCCTACCCAAATACGGTCCTGACAGCAACAATTTCCGATTTGAAAAAATTGTAAAAAATAGTTATGATTGCGTCATCTTCACATTATTACCCACAATTCCAACGTTAGTTCCAAAAACATCTCCAACTGTGAAATCTGCATATTATTGAATATGGCCACTTATAACACTTATCGAAAGTCATTTATTATAATATTATTTTGTACATTGAAGATCACTAATTTTCCAAATAATAAAACATTGTTCATACAATAATATAGTCATGAACAACCAATAATATAATAAAATTTTCTTTTTTAAACAGTGTTATACACTTATATTATAATATATTTTATTTACAAAACTAACTACACAAAACGGCCGAGGCAGAGTGTACAAAAACACAAGTGACAATATTATAGAAATATAGATTATATTATATATATTATCAAAACATTAATTATAATTTAATTAAAATTCAATGTTTAGTTACGTCGAACGACCATGTTACATACGGATATTGACGACGATGACCACTTGTACTGTGCATGTAGGCCTGTAGGGTATTTTTGAGATATAATTAACATTGATATTCGTGAAAATCGGATCATTATTTCAGGTATTAAAAGTGTCTTCAGACATAAAATAAAAAAAAAAACAAAAATAAAATAACACATCATTGTAATACCAATTCGCTTTGCTCAGAATCTAAAAATTGTCTGGTCATAATATTTTATAATATATATTATTAATTTTAGAAAATAATTTTCTTTTTACATTCTAATTATAATGGTTATCATTAATTAAAATATATTTCTTGTATTTAACTATTAATTGTTAAAATAAGAAAATAAAAAAATTAGAATTTTTTTTTTTTATAATCTAAATTCATAAAACTATTGTATTATGTACAAATTATACATTTATTAATTATAATTTTCCATCTTATATGCTTTAATTACTGTATAATAACCGAAGAACCAGTGAGTATAAATAGCTCACACAACGAAAAAGAAAAAAAAACAGAAAGAATACACAAAACGAAAAATATGAAGTTTAAGGAACTATAGATTGATAATTATTTGACTTGAGTGTATGTTCGGTGGTAACGGGTAAGGGGTTATGATTTTATAGTGACCGGTTCACTGGTGCAATGGCCACACAATTGTACAAGTCCTACCTATTTGTATACGAGAAACTAAAACCAAACAAATATACACACTTAAAGTTACTGACGATGACGGTTGTAAATGGTAACGTATTCAATACGATATATTGATAATATCGAGACCTTGGCGGACTCGCAACAAACTATGGTGGACTTACGCACGGCTTGGTTGATCGTCCCGTGAATGTATAGATTCGTCAATGAACAGGAGTGATGATGGTAGAAAGAAAATAAGAAATATTAATTTTTTTTGTAATAAATATAACTCACAGTTTGACGAATTATTTGAATAACGTTTATTTGTCAGCCAATGTTCTGATGTTCATCATATAAATATTTATTGTAAACACCAAATCAGTGAATATAATCAAAATGCCACATAATAGCAACAAAAATAAGTATAACTCCTATATTAAGATTCGTAATGTATAATAATAAACGACTAGGTACGAATAAGAACGAAAAGAAAAAAAGACGGACGTGTTGCTTCAGTAGCGAACGACGACAAACAATATGGGCGTTGCCCATTCGACAACGACACATTATAAAATATAAAATTTAATAATTACAATATAAATAACATATACAAAGACAGATAATATAGGTAACATAAATGTAGGAATAATAATAATAATAATAATAATAATAATAATAATAATAATAATAA
>JAIUCT010000131.1:515445-541994 GCA_021307375.1 Tetraneura akinire
AATAATAATAATAATAATAATAATAATAATAATAATAATAATAATAAAGAATAATATTGCATGAAATAATATAATGGTATTTTAGTACGTAGATTCGGCAGAGACACCAATATAATAAAATTATCGAGTCAGTAATTCCAAAATCCTATAGTGTTCCTCTGATGGTCTGATTTTTTAATCTAATAAAGTAATAAACGCTTTAACATTTTGTAATATTGAACATGAAATGATTTCAAACGATTTAGATTTTAATAATAAAGTAATTGATATGTTTAGTGAAATAAAAGATAGACGTTTAGATTTGAAATATAAAAAATTCTAAAATGTGTTTAGTAAGTTATAATAATTGTTAACTTTAATTAATAAATACAGAGAAAAAATTGATTGAAATATAGTATTATTTAAAATTTAATTTTATAATTTAGTAATTTTTGATCACCCTCCCCACTTTCAAGACCCACAAGCCGCCACTGTAAAAAATGATGTCGATATTAATCGTACCTATATTACAATAGAAAAGCAATAATATTAAACTATCAATATAATTACAGACTATGGTTTTAAATAATTGTATTTTATATCAAAGAGCCGTTTGATGTATGATATTATGTAAAAATATTATACGCGTATCTATAATTATTATTATTAAGCCTATTAAAGTATAGTGTGTCGAACAGTCGACTTTCGACGGATATAATATTTCATTTAGAATATTATAATAGGTCAGATCCTTTATAAACGCAATTATACGCAAATAATTATTACAAATTCTTAATTCTTAATTATTATATAGTTTAAAATTAAAAATATAAATGTATAAATAAACTAAGACGTGATGCGTCGCACGACGAATTCAAATTTCAACCCATATATATCTGTATATATATATATAGAGAGTATAGTCATATACATATTTATTCTATTCTGTGGTATAGTATTGTAAGCGCGAGTAGCAACGAATTCAACTATGTCCTTTACATATGTCCTTTGCATACTTAAATTATCACGAAATAGCGGTAAGCAATATTTTTTTTTTGTTTTATAGTTTTTAGCCAAAATGCTGATTGCCAATGGTATATCATACAATTAAAAATATAATTTCTTGCGTTTCGCATACTTAAGGATCTACCTAATTATATGCAATAATAATTCTAACAAATTATGACGTTCGGTGTAAAAGATATTTTTGATTTCAGTTTGAACAACCACACTGTCACGGTTCTATTTAATATAATATAACTGTAACGTGTCCGGTCGAATCGAACGAAATTAGGCGGAACCGCGACGACCACTCATACCTGTTCTGCATAATATTCGTATTTATTTTATTTTATAGAATACCAGCCAGTATAGGCGCATCAGTCGTCCGTGTCGTCGCATATCGCGGATTTCTCGTCGAGCGATATAATTTATTTCGTTAAAGGAAATGTTATTTTTATATTTTCATTCTCGCTAATATTATATTCGTGTAAGTATACATACGAACGGTACCACATGGATGCCTTCCGGGACGACGAAGAATCAGCTACCACCGTGAATGGCGTGAAAACCGTGGACGAGGACCACACGAAACGGTGCCGGGAAAACGTGTCCTGGCATGAATCTCTTAAGAATTCTGTGGCTGAAATTACTGCCGAGCTGGCGACGCTCAAGTCAGAAAAAGCCGCATTGGTCGGTACTGTGACGTCGCTCAAGCGGTCGGTGAAATGTCTCGAGAACGCGGTGGAGACGTTGACCACAGACGAACAGGATGTGGTCGTGTCAGAGGTGCATGATCGCGTACGCAGATCGTTCAACGTATTGCTGTTTAGAATGCCGGAATCAGGGGTCGAAACGCCGAACGGGCTGCGCGAGGCCGTCGTCCAATTGTTGACTTATCTGGGACTAACATTCCCCGCGGACAATCCGCTGGCCATCAAACGGCTCGGCGTATACCGCGGTGAATTCCGGCCCATTCTGGTAATTTTCAAGTCACCCACGCATGCCCAAGTGATCGTGAAGAATAAGAGCCGTCTCAAGGCGGTGCCGCACTGGCGGAACGTATTGGTTGGCAGAGACATGACGGTCAACCAGCGGAACGCGATGAGGTTACGAAACGAGACTTGAACGCTTTCTGTCAGGACACCGTACTATCAAACTTAATTATTTTTGCTCAATTATTCTGTAATTAAAATAAAACTGAAATCGTAAATGTACGAAAAATAAAAACTCGACACGTCACGAACTTAACGTTGCAAAATGATGGTTTTAATTTTTTTTTTTTTATATATAGAATATACCATACCTATTATTCGTTTTATATTTTGTCGGAAGGTATTTTCAATTTTATTTAATGTTATTTTATCTGTTTATAATAATATGAGTATTACTTATAATATACAAAATTTATTTGATACTGGAATAATTGTGTTTTAATTACTTCGTTGCAGACTTTTTGACCGGAAACGGTCAGTTAATGTATACGAGTAAAAACGTTTTGGCGTGGTCAAAATTATATTTTACATTTTTATCATCGAATTATACATCAACTACAAAAACACCCATTGGTGATCTTTCAAATGGAAAATTTTGTATATTAATTATTTATTAATTTCACATTATTTGTGAAATATACGAGTATATTTGTAATATTTAACACCTATTATAAATTTATAACATATACACACTGACACGGTTTTATGTTCAATTTATCACTATTTCAATGAAATAACAAAAATTATACCGTAAATAGTAATTATGATAAAATCAATATTGCAATTTATGTCTGACATAATATTCTATATATATATATACATATTTATAAATATATATTATGTATTACAAAATCAAAGGTAACTTATTTTAATTTATTATATCAAGTAGGTACCTACATCGTTTATACGTTAAATCAAAAAATATGATGTTTGGTTTCACAACTCATAGTATAGGTAACTAGGTAAGTACATTAACGTATAATGTCAAAAAAGGTATTATTTCGTAAATGAAAAACAATAAAATAATAAATGTTAGTGATAGCATCTCGGTAAACATAAAAAAAAATCATAGTAATATTACTGTGCTCGTAAAAATATATTATATCGTGGAAAGAAAACGTTGACCGTTGTCGAACGTATACATTGTATAATATACCTATTATTTTATCTGTATAAGGATAACAGAATAAATTATTGACAACATTATTATTAACGAACCGGTTTTAATAATATTTAATAGCTGGACGTAAAAGATTATAATCGATTAAAAAGACCACATTCTTATTAAGACTCATAATATATTACTCAGATTCGGTATAATATAATATGTTATTTACAATATTATTCGTTATTCAAGTTATATAATAATATTTATCGCACGCTCGAATAATAAAAATAATAATATTATGCAAATTAAATACCTATTATGGGAATTTGGATAACCAAAATATCGTTTAGATTTTTTTTATACGTCAACAATATTTATCCTAAAATAATAATAATTAAAGTAAACCTTTATAAACCGAACGTTAAAAAATAATATGCAAGTTTCATTATTGTGACGTATACAATTCATGACATTGTCAAATGTGTAATTATTTTATAATAATTATCAACAAAATGTATGTGAGTAAAGAGTAGTAGAGCTAGAAAGATATAGGAGCAAAAAAAAATAAAAATAAATTTCTTATCAAATATAATAAAATTGTGTACAATATTAAATAACTACGATAGAAATTTACAATATAGTCATTTCATATTTTATTTATTATATTAAAAGTACTAAAATAAAGAGACTTGATTATACATAAATAGATTGCATAGCAGATTTTAAAAATATAAATAATAATAGTTATATAATATTTAAAAATATAATATAAATCATATATTCATATTAGTAATAAAAATTAGATTTAAATTTATCTATCATATTAGGTAATTATGGTTTTTGTGAAATAGTAACAGTAGTTTATTATATATCTAGTATCTACAGATATACTATTATAATAATAATAAATAATTTTCGAAGGAAGGCCCAGTGGAAGATTTGGTTTATGCCAAGAAATAAAAATGTTATACTAGTCATAAAATAAGTAAAATCAAATTCACCAGATTTAATTAAAACATTTTGACTTGTGGCCTGCCAGTTTATATTTATTTTTGACTTTCCATTGTGTTATATTATTTTACGTGCTGCGAACTATCTAATTACTCATGTGTTGACAATTAGTGAGGAAAATAACTATCATTAAAAATTAACGGTTGTTGTTTATTTTAATTTTAAAGAAACATAAACGCCTATTCGTTTTAAATAATAAATATAAAAATAGTTTTAATGATTTTAGAAACCATGAAATAAGGTATACATAATATATTAAATATTAAAACTTATTATACATTTATACACAAGAATTGGAATTATATACCAAATGTTTAAAAATTTTCGATATAAATTGTAAATATAACATTTGTTATTTGACACCATTTAATTGATATTAGTATTCTAAATTGTAGCATAATATAAAAAGACGTTAAATTCAACGATTAATGTGAATTAAAGTCACGATTTGTACATAGTACATTGTACATGAATTTTAAAATTAATCTGACTTAATAAAAATGCATCATCATTAGAATTATTTAACAATTTTTTAAAAAGCAATAATAATAATCACAACTTATAACTTAAAGAGATTTTAAATTCAATAAGTTAAGATTATAACTGGAATTATTATTGTTATTTACTTACTTTTAAAAGTGTAGACTATCTGAGTATCTGACCGATAAAGAATAGTAAAGTATGTATTTTTTTGTAAAATAGAATGATATAATTTTAAAATAATTTCTAATTAAAACAAATAATATTTAATTATTGATTAATATTGGGTGATATAAAATACTATTATAGTATATAGATATATATTATCTCGATAATTGAAAAACACGCTACTCTATGTGAAAAATATATCTTCTTAGGTAATATTATATCCTAACGACTTATAATTATGTTGTAGGAACAAAGTATTAAACATATCTGAAAATAATTTTATACTTTAAAATTATAACTTTTTTATTATAATATAATGTATTTTATATTTTATGGTGTATAAAATTTATTTAAACACGTATATTATAAGAAAAGAAAATATATTTAAAATATTTTATTATAACATATAATTTTATAAATTTATTATTAATATAATAATATATATACTTATAAATTTCATTTCCGGAATAGTCAACAGTCGGTATAAATCAGTGATAAACAATATGTTATTATTTTATAATATTTTATGAACACTGCAATACCGTAATTTTATATTCATGATGTCTTTTAACTTGTTTCTAGTATTGAATACTTTTTCACCATTCTCATATTATTTTCAATAATGAGATAAAAAATTAAAATATCTAGTAAAATTTAAATTTAAATTTAATAATTTATGGCGTTTAGGTCAGTATACTAACCGAAAATTGTTACAAAACAGGTTAGGTTAGACATTTCGAATTTATAACTTTCTTAATTATAGGTACCTACTAAAAAATTAATATTATACGAAATCGGTAAAATCGTATATAATATTGATGACGCTTGATCTCACTGGTGAAACACACATTATACCAGGTACCTAATAGAAGATATATGTAAGTATACGTTTAAGTTGATCGGATATTTATACCATGCGTTAAACCGACAGCGTGAGAATAAATTGTAAGTGCGTTTTCAGGTTATCGAATAAACAAAACGCATTAACAAAAATACATTATCCAATAGTTATATACGAGTATAATAAACGTTTTTTTTTAAATATATATATATCGAACCATACCTACAATAAATCGAATTCTCGTCCTACTCAGCAGGACGTCTCGTATAATATGATATAATGACAAAAACCAAAAAATAAACAAATAACGATGACCGGCGACTATTACAACAACAACTACACGATAAGTCCATTTATAATTCTCTAAACGGGTCTATATATATATAAACATTAAAACGTTAAAAATAATGAGTTTTCCTTGGAATGTACATATACCATGATTCTGGACATATGGTAATAGTATAAGTATATAGATTGGACGCGATAATAATATAATAAAAAAAAAATATTTATATCTACTATAAAAATATAAATAAATAAGACTGTTGACTGCAAAGACAACATAGAGGCGTCAGTATTATTAAAATAATTACTAGTAGGTATTTTGTTTACATCGTGCTGTGTCACCAATCGAATATGGTCAGAAACGAAAAATTCGATTAAAAACAAAATAAAACGATAATACTATCAAAATATAGGTAGGTATGTAATATAATCCTATGACCGGTTAAAATTAACATTTTATATATTTTATTTATTAAAATTATCGAACGGGTTTGGTTACTAATTCGTTATTCACGAAAGTTTTTAATGTAATAATATAATATTATATATGAATAATTAACTATTCCTCAATCTCAAGTATAACTGAGTATAGTTAAATAAATGTTCACGTTAAAATGTTTATATTAATAAATTATCAGTTTAAGTATTTAACAAATAGAAATAAAAAAAGAAAATAACTATTTACTTACAGACTAAAATCGCTGATCAATAAATTATTATTATCTAATATTTAAATCAGTACCTATAATATTATACTTGATATTATCAACACTTTATAAAATATATAATATACGTCACTGGATCATTATTACAGCCCTAAATTAAATCCGAATTCTGTTCAGGTGTACCTTAATAAATTCTATTTTTTCCATAAGTGATAACTTTATAATTCTTTTTAACCAATTACCTAATTACCCAACCGTTTCAAATCCAACAGAATATATCGTACGAACACAGTAGGTAATAGGTACTTACCTAATGAAATATAAAATGATTAATAACCTTTATAAGTTTCCATGATAATATGTTTAATAACTTGTCCTTTTTTAAGTACTTTTTTTTATTATAATGGTACTCAACCCTTTAAAATTACATTTTAATATATGTGTATATTCAATTAATATTTTTTTAATAAGATTTTATACGAATTTTCCAAATATAATTATTATAATACTATATGTCTATATTATATATGTAACGTTAACTTTATTATTATGTCTAATCTATAATAATATTATTAAATCAATTTATAAATTATTTTAATGATAATAAGGTTTTTAGTAAATATTATATTCTTTTAGAATTCAGAACACTGAGGATAATATTCGTGTTAATAACAATTAATTTGTACGTAGAACGTACAAACTAATAAAGTAGGTATTCAATGATTGAAGATCCAAAACTTTTTAAAAATAATGAGTAATCGCGATTGTGTATAAATTATATCGTACATGAATATGATTGTAATAAACAAGCACTTTAAACATATTATGTTTATACATTAAAGTAAGTAAGTCTTCGTCGAATTATCGCACGAAAGTCAATTTTCTCCTGGGCGTCTTAAAAGTTTGGAGAAGTGTCTATAATATAATCACAACTTTATGCATCATGCTATATTATATTAATAATATTGTATAATCTTGACGCAGGTTGAATTCATGTAGGTAACGTTAACCTGCTAAAACTTTAAACGAGGTTACATACACGAACATCGCACGCACGCAGAAACAATAATTTCATTTACCATACGCGGTTGTCTGTTACAGTATACATACGTATATTTAATAAAGGAGTATCCATTATATACCAAGGTACAAAGGCAATCGGGATTACGTTTAAATGTGTAGGTATTTTATGAAAGGGTAGAGCGAGTAAAACACTTATATGGAATTAATATAAACTGTATTATACTATTATAGTACCAACGACCTACGTATTATAATATTAATTAAGTTGATAAATAAAATATGCTAGTTTTCAATTATTTCCTCTAATTAAATTTTGTAGCGATTGCTTCGGGCTCGGGGCTGTTATTGTCATACACTAAAGCAATAATAATAATAATATCAATGCCTATAAAGCAAAGAAAGGGATACTAGTGTGGAAGGTATACAGGTGTAAAGAGGATAGTGTTGAATTATAATTAACTAACATTTGAATGCAATGATAAATCATTATATTCATAAAAACAATTTTGAGCGAAGTTCATTAGATAATATATGTACCGATTAATATTTTTACATGTTTTTACAGTCTCTACGTTCAATATAAATAATTTATCATAAAATACCTAAATGAATCACCTAAATAATCAAATCTGACAGTACTTGGTCAGAATCGTTTTTCGAATTTAATGATTTATAATTGCATTCAGATTGTAATAAAAATTCAACACTATCATCTTTACACCTGTATTCCTTTCACACCAGTACCCCTACTTTTCAAACATTTGAATATTTTATTATTGTTAAATAATAAATTGCTTTAGGACATTATTTCCGGTATTATAATTAGCGAATATAATGATTAATAAATAATTTTTTTATTTTCTATAAAATATTTTATTAATATACAAATAAAACGTATAATGTTTATTAATAATAACATTAAAATCACTAACTTTTAGTAATAAAATTAGTTTGATATTTTTTATTTTTCATCGTATTTTTATGTTAACAAAATTTTGTTAAATAATAATTAATTTCGTTTGTACATAATAATTTGTAAAATAATAATTTTATTTTATTTAATAATATTTTATCTTTTATGGGGTTTGTTTATTTATTTCGCGATTATGGTAATAACTAATAATAATTAATCATTTCAAATATTAATGTTAAATATTATACATATTATTTAAGTAATATAATGGGTATTTTTAAATTTTTATTGCCCTTTAAATAAATATACTTAGTTCTTCAACATAAAAATAACGATTTACTAAAATCACAGGGATATAATAATAAAGAAAAAAAATAAAATAATCGAATTATTGAAATTATGTAGATCGATTTCATAATTAGAAATCATAAATATTTAACTACTCGCTTTTTTAATATCATATAACTGAACACGATATTATTTCGATCGAATTGATATCGTTATCGTATTTTTTCTTCTGTTTTAGTATTATTTTTGTACATTTCCAATTTCCACAATTAATATCATTAGCATTTATACGTACAATAAATGTTATCAATAATATTTGGAACAAGGTTTTACATAATATTTTATTAAAATATTATAAAAATATTCAATATTGCTCAATTTTATTTTATAATGTTATATATTTTTACCCATACAAATAATATATTAATATTTATTTTAATAATATTATTATATTATAAAATTATGGCTATTCCATTTAATATTAAAAAACAAAAATAGTTAATTTAGAAAGTAAAAAAATAGTTTACGTAAACTACGTTTTTTCGATTGCGAGTAGTTCGGTTTTTAGATCGTTGAGTAGTATCATAACGAACAAACGGCAAATATTATAATAATTATAATGTAATAATATTATTTGTTTTTGCGCCGTATTACATTTAACCTACGATATTATGATTATCATTTGAATAATTGTAAGTTTTTATAATCACATTTTATGGCGCTAAGAAATTAAGAAATTTTACTTATTTTATTTAACAACAAATTTTTATATCACGCTATTTTAATACAAAACGTAAAAATTACTATTTTTTAATAATTTTTATTTTAGTAGGTAATTATTATTTTATTTTTAATTATACTAATTTTTCAACCGATATAATACAAATTTTTAAAAATAATTAATTGTTTTGGACAATAAACTGAGTTATATTTTATTATATTATAGAGTATAGACTACAGCCTTATTTTTTCGAGATATTTATGTACAATATTCGATTCAATGATATCATATTTATTTATTTATTTAGTAAATTGACATTATATTTGTACTCCTTTTAAACAATTAACGAAGATATATAATGTATTTTTGTTTAACACAATATTCTGTTATACGTTAATGATTAAAAATAGCATTTCAATGTCATTATTACATTTATTATCAATCGGTCTATTTATGTTGTGTACTTGGTTGTTATTATATTTCAATAATATTTAATATGGAGAATTTATTTTATCGCAACTATTCGATAAATGATGTACAACTAGAGTGTATATCTGTAATGAACATGAACGTAATTTTTGACGGTGCTAAAATAAGTTGTTATTAACGCGAAAACGTAATTTCTCATACCTATAATCATTTTACTTTTAGTGTAGGTACAAGGTAACCATAATGAAAATATTTTAATTTACACAAAAAATACATTTACTTTATGGGAATTTTTTTAATATTTATGTTCCCTAATTAATATTTAAAAAAATATGCAATAAATAAATATAAAAATTATTATATATTATTAAAATTATATTGTATAATTGGTAGAATTGGAAACCATCAAAATATTTAAGAAAATGTAACCGCATGTGATAAAATATCATTAAATCATATTATTAACGTTATATACATAAACTTATTTTTTCATATTTTTTGTTTTTGTTTCGTATATTAAATTTTTACTTTGTTATTGATATTTTTAATATAAATACTTAAATTATATCATTTTATTAAAAATTAATTTATACTTCATATTAATATAAATAATTTTTTGTTTTGGTTAAAACAAAAAAAAAATAATAATAATAATAATAATGTATTTATAAATATACCTATTCGTATACATGTTATCTATGTTAGAGTGTGTGATTTTAGGGGAGAAAAATACCTATTTTGAATTTTATTTAACTATCAATTAATTAAACGGACAGTAATATTTTTCAATTATATAATATATTATTAGATTTCTTTTCTTTTAGTATTTTATAATATTATAAAATAATATAACCCGAGTAATATAATGGTATAGTATAAGTATAAGTAATAAAGTCTTTAGTATAATTAACCTAAAATTGTATGCTTATATTGCAATGAAACATTGGAAACAAATAATAGTTAAGTAATATACTCGTATTATACTACTAAGTAACCTTTTTTAAACTATTTATTATGCACGTTATTATAAAAAATTGTAAACGAAATAAAGCTTTATAACTCCGAGTACCTAGTGTATTATATTATATCGAGACTAATTCGATCGATCTCATCAGCGCAATCGCCGATTACTTTCGTTCCTGGTGAAATTCTCGTTTACGGTCGATGTTGTTGTCGTCAACGGGGTGGTTTTTGAGGGACGGGTGCTCGATATTTGAAAGAGGCGGACCCTTGGTAGGTTTACCCGACGGCCCCTTCGGGGTTATTAAGCTTATTACTTACGATATAAATATAAACGTACTTACGTATTATATTTTTATAATAATATAATATTTTATTAATTTAATTGAAAACTGTAAAACTGCTGAAAAATTCATCAATATGCGATTACAATAAAATCCAGGGACCCCAGAGATTTTTCTTAAAATTATAAATTAGAGCCTGTTATAATATTTACTGAATTTTGAGAACCACTAAATAATATAAAACAGTATTTAGTATATATATTATAATTTCACAATAGTTAATATTATTAATTACTAAGGAAAGTAGAAATTAATACTTCTCTATAAAATAAATTTAATATAAGAAGGGGTGTTTGCCCCCCACCCTCAGAATTATATATACTAGTTATTCTTGTACATTTTAAAAAAATCTTCTACTGTCGTCCCCGAACACAATAATACATATTAGAAATGTCTGAAGGTGTTGAACCATGCTCTGTACTATACTACTATCCGGTGAAGGATATGGAAAATTTTGATACGGGTTTTATATATTTTTATGAGATATATAAATATATTTTAATTAAATAATATGAAATATTTTTGCCGCAGAATTTTTATTATCGAACATCGAACGTGAACAAGCAGAGTAGATAATTAATAATATTATACGTAAATTTTGGAAGTATTATAAAATAATTTTTAGACTAAAATAAATTTATCATTTTATTACATAATATTGAAATGTAATAGATTTAATTACTCATTGGAAAATTATGATTTATTAATACTTTTTTTTAAAAAAAAAAAAATATTAGGTAACATAGTTATCTAACGCATTGTAATAATATCTATATTAAATTTAATCATTTCGTAAAAAATAAAAATGTATAAGATTAATTATTTTAAGTATAGTCAAAATTTCTACTGTACATTATAATATTATAATTATTATATAGCTATATTGAATTTTTGTAATTAATTGAAAAAATAATATTTCTGACGTCATTATTTTATAATTATTTAATCTTATATCTTGTATTGGTAAATTTATATTTCCAATATTACGATAATAATTTGGAGAATTCGAGATTAATAATTAATCAAAAAATACTGATAACTGATAATAATAATGAATTAATAATTTTATTAAACTATACTTTGCATGCCACTCTAAAAACAGGCTACATTCAAATTTCACAAAACTTAAAAACTGAATAGATATTTATTTTATTTTTTTCTTCGATATTATTAAATAAATAAAAAAAAAAAGTAATAGATATAGATAATATTATTTGTTCTGTTACCTAACAGTTCAAAAATCTCAATTTTTCTAGGAGATTATTACACCAGCATATTATATAGAACTGACACACCCTGTATAGACGTTCGTTTTTCCTTTGCCTTCGTCTTTATCGTAATAATAAAAATAATAATATTATTATTGGGAATAACTTGGATATAATAATAATATATTATATATTATGTGTGTGTGTGTGTAAAAGACCTTTTTTTTGTGTACCTACGATAAGAAAACATTAACGATCTCGTATTTAGGGAAAAAACCTTCAATAAATAATTCTACAGTTTCTCCGCGGGTGGTATAGTATACGGTTTTATATACAATATTATATTTATAACATTATTTCATATTATGTACTCCTAGTTATTTGAGTTCGCCGTCTTTAGGGTCCGATCCTTGTCACGGATCACCATTGTTACGTTATCGTATTTTATGCGTACATCTTTCGTTCTCGTGGGCCGAACAACCCCTGTCGAGTGTGGGAAGAAAAGAAATACTAATGGTAATACGAGGAATCGACTTATGGCTAAGACAAGTTCTCCGAACCGGTCGGTCGGACGGCAGGTGGTCTCTGTATGTATATAATAATAAATATATAATATAATATATGTGTTAAGCCGTGGGACCCGCACATGTGCAGACTTGATATATTATTCTTGTTATACCGAACGAGGAGTGCGAGGGATCACAAATACCCGCCAGGACCAGGTTAGAAATGAAACAACAAAAGAAATTCTTCGTTTTCAATTCTGTGGGACATTCGTCGACCGGTTCTCATCATGTGCGCGCGCATTGCAACGTTGCCGTATGTTTTATTACGATACACTGTAAACAAAATCGAATAATATTTTATTATAATATATATACTGTAACCGAAAATAGTGTGTTATAGGCTATAGCGATTACATTCATTTAAAACGTTGTACAGACGATATTTTTTTTTTCATTTTTCCGTTCGGGCGATACGAGTAAAAAAAAACATATAAATTGTTGGTTTTTATAGAAATTTATCGATAACACGAATCATATTATTATTATAATCATAATTTTATTTTAATAATATGAACCAATTAAAATATTACCAAAACAAAACGATATTTCGAAATAATATAAAAAAACGTGCCTTTATTAAAATTTAAGAAAAGAAACATATTTTTATAATTATTATTAGAAGCTATTTTCGAGTTTGATAATAAATTTAAAAAGTTAAACTGCAGACTTAAAATAAAATATAAAACTTTGAGTATGCATTTTATGATATAGATAAATAACCTAAAAGCTGAATAAAATATCGTATGAACATGATATGTTCAATGCGTTAAATTTGTCACCTTGTTTCATGATAACTGATAAGTTTTATTCGTAGAAAATTTTGATATTGAAATAATTTATAAAATAATCAAGTATACCATTCATTAATCCATATTTATTTTTTTATCATCACATAATTGGGTAAATTTTATTGGGTATTGAAATAAAAGAATATAATTAAAACTGTTTAATTCTAATTTTACAGTTTTATAATCTATAATAAATACATTTTTTTATGTCATAATGCGCGATGCCAATTAATTAAAAGTAGCTATAATAAAGTATTAAATTATGCATATTTTTAAACATTTAAAATAATTCAGGGGTACCATTTAGGGTGGGGGTTGGAGCTAGATAATTATATTACCTTAATGTACACTTTAAATAAATTTAGAAATATTTGTAAGTTTAATTGCTAAAAATATATTCCTGTGAAATGCATTATAATATATAAATAATGTATAGTTATTAATTTTTTTCGTCGTTTTTTCTACCGCTTAAGGTCAATCTTGAGAAATTCGAAAAATGACTTAAATAAAGTACCAATAACATCCACTTTCCAACCGGAAACATATGCTATTCGTGTAAATCGAAGCATTATTTCTGGTAGTAAAAGTGTCTTCATACTTAAAAACAAAACAAAAAAGACTCACATCATTGTAAAACCAATACATTTTTCGCTTCGATCAAATTCTAAAAAAAAATTGAAATGATGATTATTTACTTCAGTAGAAAAATTAATTTGATTGAAACCAAAAAATTGGTATATGAAATTTATATCTCTGGGATTTTATGTGGCTTAAATTAAAATGCAAAAAATAATAAAAAATCAACACTTCACCTAAAATGCATATATATTGCACGATAATTGGTAATGTCTTATTTTTTTTTTTTATTTGTGTAAACAACAAATTTTCCATAATTTTGTGACTATTAATTCCTGTTTGACTTCATTTTTAATTTTTACATGTACCCTAATTGCCTAATTACAATATATTAACAATATTACAATATTTTTAAACTCAAATGAATTTATATTAGTGAAATTGAATACGTTTTGTGAGGACTACGTAATAATTATTTTTCTTAACGATAAGTTAATTAAGATTATATTTGCATAATATTATTTTATACGAATAATATTTACATCAATTCAGGTTTAAAACAAGAAAAAATTATAATATTTATAATTTTAAGACGTGATATTATTCTTTCGGAATATTAAATATTATATTGTACGAATATACAATTGTTAGAAAATGAATTTTAAGTATCTATAATAATGCATATTTTATTATAATTTTACACGATTTATGGGGTAATTCAGTAATAACATAATTTTAACACAATTTTACTGCAAAGGTATTCTAGTGTGAAAAGTAATTATATATGGGTATATCGTATATGGTACATATTATAGTATAGATTATAACGTAAAGTGATAATCGAATGACGTTAATACTGTATATCAGATTCAAATATAATTTTCAATTCGAATTTTATTTTTAATTCTGTGTGAATTTTTTTATTAAAATTTAAATTAAATTTAAATCATTAGTTTAACGTTTTTGATATTTTAATAACCGTCTGCAAATTTGAAATTACGTACTTTTGCGATCTCAAAATTACTCGGTTGTATAAATATTATAATAATATAATGTGTGAACATTTTATGGTAAACGCCATATTATATTTTGATTTACACAATTTACTTGTCATTCGATTTATAATATCGATCTTTTTTTAGTAGATACCAATACTCGAATATATTATTTTGTTCTGAATTTACATATTCCGGACGAGATTCATTTCCGGCGTCCCAAAGAGCTTTCGTAATATAAACATATGCTATAATTCACGGCAAGAAATACTTTTAACAATTTTTCTCTTCGTAAGAAGAATATATTATTGTAATCATATTTTAACGAAACAATCAAAAATCGTCATTCGAAAGCACACCGAGATTAAAACATAAATGATTGTCGAAATATTGACACGTTAAACGTTCACAATTTTACACAAAATGATCGGAAAAAAATATATCTTTTTTTTAAACTTAGAACTTGACATTTTAATCGATTCGAAATACATTATTTTTCCCTATAAAACATAATATTTATAATTCAATAGTTATTTATTATTGGTTTATAAATCAATTCATAATATACGAATGAATAATTTGACATATCATGGAAACGCATGAAGCAAAATGTGAAAATGACGTTTTTAGTCGAATTAGATATTTGCTCAACCGCAAAATGTCTTATAATTGTGATTTAACATTTTTTTCACGTACGGTAAAATTATTCTTGTCTTTCTTAAAAAAATATATATATTTTTTAATAGTGTTGTTCACACGTTGGAAACGACAAGTTCGTCTTGAAAATCCAATATATTATTTTCCCGCAAATAACGTTCAAACTTTATGAATAATAATAACCTGATTATTACTTTTCACGCACTACATAATATATTTAAATCGAAGTTTTCGAATTTTCGCCGTTAAAATGATAATAATAAATTCATTTTATGTCGTAAAAGTTTACGAATTTATTATAATATATACGACGATTTTCTAATGAAAATAATAATAACAATATAATAGGAAACGTTAATTTTATTTTAGATACGTAATTACGTACGGGTTCTTCTTCCGTTACCCACCGTCGTTACAGAAGTTATACGAAAAACTAAACGTCGTTAACGGTACCATAGAACAAACGAGTATATCTTTTTATTCTGACAATAAAAATAATTGTTTGGGTTTTTTCTTAAAAAAAAAAAATTTATTATAATTTTTATGATAAAAATTGATACGTGATTTCTAAATCGTTTGAAAATTGAAAAAAAGAAGAACTGATATTCCTGCCGTATATTGCATATAGGTGTGCAAATCACAGCGTTTAATTTTAATTACATTTTGAATGCAATGATAAACCATTGCATTCAAAAAAACGATTCTGAGCGAAATTCAGTCAGATAATGTAGGTATTTATTACAATTTAAACATTTTTTTATGAAATATTTAATACGCAAAATTTTATCACACTTATAGTACATAAATGAACACTCTATACAATTTTCAAGTTTCTAAGTTCAATATAAATGCCCTAAAATCCCTTGTCACCTAAATGCCTATATCTGACAGAGTGACAGAATTTCGCTCAAAATGATTTTTCCTTGCCTACATATAAAAATTTGCTTGCACCGGCCCTGATTATAATATTATAGCATAAGTATTAAATTAATCGTGGTTTAAGTGAATATTGTTCGTTAATTTTATGTTTATGTTATTAATATTATACCTATTACTTATTAATAATTAAAACATTTTAAAAATAAATTAGTTTTTTATAATAATAAAAAATAAATAAATAAATTGATTCCTGTAAACGAAAAAATATTACTGTAGATATGTACAAAATCAATTGTTTTCTCTTAAAATTTTTGTTTTGTTTTGTTTTTTTTTTTTTTTTTTTTTTATCTTGAACTATTCAACATATTATATTATAGTAAATCTAAATGATATGAATTTTTAAAATATTGAAATGTAGATTTATGTCATTTTTACGGATATCATATTTTAATAAACGAAATTTTCAAAACACATAAATAGTATTATTGTGCTATTCACACGATCACACGTATAACCCATCCTATTAAATGGTGGAAAATAAAAATATATATATATATATATATAGAACATAGGTGTATAATTATAAAAAGGATTATGTGTACGTATTTAACGTCTACAGTAAGAAGTTTATTTATTATATAATTTAGTTTTAAAATATATTATGGACGACTCCGAAGTCAGATTTTAACTACGTATATTTTATATATATATATATACAATTGTATAGGTACATGTTTTTAGACACGTACTGTGCGTATCTTACGTTAATGTATGGATTTACATGGAAATGACTTGAACGCAGATTATTGTCTTAACCGAGTTTATAAAAATATACATAAAGTCTTGTAGTCGTAAAGAAATACGAAACGCTTCAAAAAACAGATAAAAAAAAAAATCATATCATATAAGTATAATAATTCCCGTAGATATTAGATGGTGTTAGTGAATTTATAGTTGAAGAATATATTAGTAATATTATTATTTCTAAAAATACAAAATAGTAAATAACATTTCGTGATGTCACAAACAACCGAGAAAAACATATAATAAATAATATATTATACTTTTAGTGTGTAAAACTATAAAAAATATTATAAATACCTTATTTCTCGAGTTTCTTTTCTGCATTCATTAAATACTTTTCATGATTAATATACATTCGTATACTATTCATAATATTCTCGTTATACCTATTTTGAGCAATGAATTTATTCATCGATTCGTTTATTATAATATTATTTATTCAGTAGGTTGTCAGGGGCGTACACACAGGTCATATGGGGGATAGATCCCCCCATAAGTTTTTTCAAATATAAATTATACGATATTAAATTTTATTATATTAAATATTATAAATATATAATATTTCACAAGTTATCGTGAAATATTGTAATTAAATTTGTCGAAATTTCAGTTTTCGTGAAAAATGCCGTTTTTTCGTCATTTTTTTGTCGTTTTTTCTACCGCTTAGGGTCAATTTTGACAAATTCGAAAAATGGCCTAAATAAAGTACCAACTACATTCACTTTTCAACCGGAACCATAATATGCTATTCGTGAAAATCGGAGCATTATTTCGAGTAATAAAAGTGTCTACAGAATAAAAAAAAAAAAAAATAATAATAATAATAATACACATTATTACACATTATTACACATTATTGTAAAACGGCTCAGAATCTAAAAATTATTATTACGATGATAATTATTATTAGATGTTTTCGAACTTTATACCTTATAATTTCATATTCACAGCAATTAAAGTGCATAGCCCATTCAGAATGTACATCCTAGAACAACGAGTGTTCAAAGTTCGAACGTATTCACCTTGAAATTTGAAAAGTACTCGTATACCGTATAACCGTATAACGATGTCGGATGTACCACATAATATCAATTACCATTAGACATGATTTTATATGAACAACGAGTGTCTAATCATCTCTAATATATAAAATTATGACCTTATGGACTTTTTCAGTACTCGCGAACTTATCGTTTCATATGATCCAGAGGTAGAAAAATGAATAACTATAATATTATTATAATTTACGTGTTAATCTATATTATGAATATTTTAGCCACAAAGAAAATATACAATACTATGAAATATATTGTTCATCAACAGGAAATGCGATAAACTTATGATAATACCATTAGGTACAACGTACAAACAAGGCGCATTATATTTTTATTGTAATCACCGGATGTAGGTATACTTAATACTTCCTTTCGTTGCGTACTCGATACAAAGTTTACATTTTTATCTGTTATCGATAAGTAATAACATGAATAAAATATCAATACGTATTTAAATAAAATGTGTTTTATATAATAAACATTTATACCATGTTCATATAATTATATTGTAATATCAGAGTAAAAGGTTAGGTCTTAGGTTATATTATATAATACATATATTATTAGGTATAATAATATGCCACATTTCACTTGTGTGTTTGAATAATCTGTATTTTATAATGATTAAGACTCAAATTTATACTACATTAAAAATTAGAGATTGGAAAATTATATTATTTATAAAGCAGCAAACAAATATTATTAATACATAAGCATTTAAAAACACAGCGAAAATTGTCAAGAATAAAAAATGAATAAGAATAAGCTAATTTCTACAGAATAATTTTTTTTTATTGTAACAAATAAAATATTATTCATAAAATGCATTATGTTGATTTCCTACAGACAATTAATAAATATAAATGCATACTCGTAAATATAAAATATTGTATATTTTATAATGTAAATCTAAACCAACGAAACGATATTGTTATCGACGGCAACAACTTATTATGAGATGATATTAATGTAATATACCTTCATTGTCAAGGTCGTCCAGTCGACCAGGTTCCAACCGGACGATACCACTTGTGGTCTTGAGCTTGACCGTGATCTGGCTGCACGCCGGTGGGTTTTTCATAGAACCGAGGATCGTCCGTGTTGTTATGAGAGAAAACGAGATTTATGTGTGTATTTATATTTTTTTTCTCTCGCACTGATCAGAATTTGAAAGCCTATCTGGAAATAATAGAAATTATTTCAAAAAATATACTCATTTGTACGTGTATAATATACGAGTATACACTCGTATTATATATACGCCAGACCTCAGACGCATAAATTAAATAAAAAAAAAAAAAATATGAAAAAGTAAAGGTCAATACAGAAAAATTTAGTCTTTTTTTACATAACGATAATATTGTGCAGTTTGAAAATACGCACATTCGAATCTGTGTCTGTATACCTGTACAATATACCTGTGTATACATAAAAAATACGAAATATAGATGATTTTGTAGCATTTTTCATACGTAAAACGTTTCGAAAACAAAAATATAACCTATTATTTTACAAAATAAATAAAATAATGTGAATAATCGACTAGAAACAATTTAAATTAGAATTTATATATTTTTTTTAAGTCATTTAAACTAATTTGGAAAATTAAGATTTTTAATTTATAACAATAAAACAATAATAATTTTTTTTTTTTTACTTTCTACTTTATAATAATATATAGTATTATACACAAACCATTCATTCATAATAATATGAATAATATGAATATAATAAGAATAAAAAACGCACGTAACGTATTTTTTATAAATTTGAATAAAATAGGAGTAATAATAATAATAATCGTATATAATATAATTATATTATAATATTATGATATATTAGTGTATAGAATATAGACAATTGAAAGATATAAATTATTATTATTTTTTTTTTGTAATGCCATGATATTTTCCTTACGCCAATCACACGTTGCACTCATTTACATTAATTAACATTTTATATAGGAATACTCGTATTAACGAATAATTATATTATTTTAGATCAATTTCTGTGTTTTTACGATTTACATTTTGAAATAATTACGATTTTTTTTTCATTAATTAATAATAAATATACATTTTATATTCTTACGAATTCTATGTCTACATATAATATAATATGTTTTATCTACAAAAAACGTCAATACGAAATATTATTTATTGAAACCGCTGATAAATATGTTGTATTTAGAATAAAAATAATACAGAGATTTTTAACGTAATTTTTTTTTAACTTTGAATTTTAAATTTCTAACTAATTTCAAAATATTTAAAAAAAAAAAAACATTCTACATCTACGTACTTATTATATATATTATAAACGATTGTAACGCATTAATGGATAGGCATAGGTAGTGAAAATAACGATGAAAACTGGGTCATCGTCGATCCGAGCGCATCTCTTCGAATGTATTTGATACACATCGTAAAATAATTATAATTATATTTATAATAGCAGTTACGAATTTATAAAAATTATTTATTGAAAATTCATCATGTAAAACTTAGAGAATGAAACGTAGTAAATAACATTTTATACGCTAATCAACTTTTTCTGATAATTTGATATCATAATAATATTATTAAATTATGTAGGTAATTTACAAGATTTCATTTCGAATAATAAGTTGGTGTCGTTTATCATGATGTCAACACTTTTCATTTTTTTTTTCGTTTTAAATAAAATAATATTATTAAAATTATTGCACAGAGTGATTACAATATATTATTTTGAGTTGCACTAAATTGTGATCACTTTGCAAATAAATAATAATATAATGATTTTATTATTTTCTGGATCATTTCATATTTTTGTTATAACGTTAAACGTTCGTTGAATTAAAAAAATCATAAATTAGATATTTATTTAGATAGATTATCACATTTTCAACAAATTTTCACAATACGATTACTATGATAATTTGTTTCTCACACCATATACAGTCATACAGGTTATTATTTTCGTACGTTCAAAGCACGTAACGTTTACGTTACTTAAACGCATTTGCACTATAATTTTATTGTTTTAAAAATATGTTACAATATAGAAACACGTGAGAAAATAAAATATGTTATACAAAAAACATAAACGTTTCGTTTAAAAAATTTTATTGAGATTTTACGTATTTACAATCAACAGTTGACGTCATCAACGAATAATAATTATTATTCATTCAATGCCATAAAAAAAAATAATATTTTATTATCCAGAGAGTAATGGAAAATATTCGACGGTTTTCTGATTTTTGTACTGACTTAATTCTTATTACGCGTATAAAAATTGGTACCTATGAAAATATTTAGGAAATAATTTTCTCGTTCTAATGTTATTTTTTGTATCCGTGAATGATGAAATGTTGTAAGTTATCGCGGTCCGATGAAATTAAAATATAATTAATGAGTAAAAAATTATACGCTTTGATGTTGTAGAGATGATTATATGTTTTTCGAGTATATTCATAACTTATGAATTCTAAACAATTTTATAAAAGAAACAACAAAATTTGGATGTAGGTACAAAGAAAAGAAAAACAACTACAATGCAAATAATTACGTAACTAGACATACACTGAAGAGTGAAGACCGTAACATTGAATAAACACGTTACCTACCCATTTGTCCGCGGTGTATAAAGCACATAAATCCATTTAGATAACGTACTCGTATAATATTTGGTGATAGATAAGATATTTGGTCGTCGAAAATCGATGAAAAAATAAAAAATTACTAAAATGTGTACAAAATATGTAGGTACTTATGTACTTATTTACCAAATATGTAAAAATATGTACTTATAGTTTATACTAAAATATGTAAAAATATATCAAATAAATTTGGGTTTATTTTAATTAGAATGATCTAAATCGTACACATTATTTTTTATTTATCAGATTAAAAATATCTCATTTCAATAAAAATATGTAAAATATATATAAAATATGTATATAAAATCCGTTTCCTATTCGTAAGCATAACAATATATTCGTATCAGCAGTACGAAACTCAAATTTTTATTACCATATGTAAATAAAATTAAACGGGTACATTAAAAAATGTATTGTTACATTGTGTTATGTAACATGTAACACATGCGGGGACTTGCGGAGTGCGTTAAACTCTCCCTCAAACAATACTAAGCGTTAACGGATTGTTAACATATTATTGTTTATTGCCATTTCGAAAACGATTCTCGGGACGGATTAGCGTTAAAGAATATAATATCGTTTTTTCTTAACATTTTTCCATCGCCTTAAGTAGTCTATTGTCGTATCGTACACAGGAAGAAAAGTTACTTTAACCGTGCGTTTAACAATAAATAAAATAAAAATACAATGTCCGGCAATGAACGAAATATTAGAATAAGGGACGTTTCTAACTTTCTATTCAATATATCTCTATATTGTCATTTTGGTCGATAAGTTCTAGACTAAAGGACCCGTTTGGTATATGTATTTGACATTTAATTCCGATTCTATTGAATGTTTATAAACAGATCTATAAAAACCGCACACCTAAATATCTCTTTTTATTATTATACGCGCGTAACAATGAAAACTTCTCGCCTGGGTGGTCTTTTTTTACGTGGTTTTTTTTTTACAGTGTTTAGAGTCGTGGAGACTTAATATAATAATATAGTGTCTTGCACTACAGGCCCTTTAAAAAAAAAAATATTTGAATGACAACAATCGAAATTTGGTTCCTATCCTACAGATATTTTTGATTAAAATTAAAATGTATATTTATTAGTTATACCTACCTGTATACCTAATAATGCAGCGTATATTTTTCCATCGAAAATCAATTATTATTTATTACCCATTACTAATATTTTTTCCATTATTTATAATGAACCATACAATATATGTATAATCAAGTCACTTTCTTTTCTTTTTTTCTTAAAATAATTTAAATTTTGAGATAATATTTTCTGTAAACAATTAGATCTAGTTGATATTTTATTTAAAATAAATAATACTTAATATATCTTTACTATTATCTATATAAGAAAAATAATATATGAGGTAAATTTTATTATTTTTGTAACGAAAAATAAATATTTATTTAAAAACCAATATAATATAAAATTATATTTTTAAAAATATATTTTATTTTTTTATCTATATATCAATTTATACGTGATTTTTAAAAGATCTGTATTTACTATTTATTATTACGCGTAGCATTTTGTGCGTGGTGTAAAAAATGAGGATAAATATTATAATGCCAATGCCCAACATATCATATGCCTATATGGTGAGTTTTATTAAATATTTTGGTGAAAGCGTGTCTAAATTTATGAAATAATTTATAGGAGTATTGTATATAATATATAGTATGTTGTGTGTGTGCAACTATAGTTGTTCGATATGTTTATTGGAACTTATTTAATGCAATTTTCGTATTTTTAAATATTTTACTCGATACATATATCATATAATATTATATAAATAACGAAGTCAAATTTATTTAATTTAAAAATAATTTACGGTCGACTTGACGTCTATTTCTCCAGCTTCCCAACATATACCTAATTGTTTGATTCCTACTCGTCAATTTGTTTGTTATACGTTTTGTATAGGTTTGTAAAAATAAAATTTTCGTTTGTTAAGGCTCCGTTTTAAATAATTTTATTAAAAAATAGGTGGGAACCAATAATTTTGGGAAGTATTATAATTTATAATAGTAGACAATATTAAAATAACATTATGTATAAAATAAGTAACGGACGTCCACCTTTAAAATTGATACCTCATAATTTTTTTTTTTTTTATTTAAATTAATATCGAAATGATTACTGGGCCTCACTGAGAGAAAACTCGTGCGGAGGCTCAAGGTTATCTTAGATTAAAAATAAATCTTATTGTTTTAAGGTACATTATTACATTTTAAGATACAAAATAAGGAGTTTTTCATAGATAAATCACATACATAATTCCTGTAATATTACAGGCGTTAATTAGAATGTTACATACAATTTTATATACAATTTTAAGTTTTACACACATATTCATATCGTAGCTAGTGGTTAATTCTTTTTTTTGAAATAATAACAATTAACAATATTTTATTATTTATATATTATATATATTTATATATAATTTGTATATATTATAATTTCAAAATCTTTAAATAGAACTAAAAAAATTAATTATTATAATAGACAGATATATTAAAACATATTTACCAAATTATAAACGTTATTGTTTAAGTTATCAAAAAATGTCCTTAATTAGTAAATTACACTATTGATAATACTAGATATTTTTATTATTATTATTATTATTATTATTATTATTATTATTAATAATAATATATATATTCACATGGTATAGATATATCTGGTTTTATTGGGATTGATTTTACCATTAAATCATCATATAATTCCCAATTATTATTAAATCGTCTACAGTATATCCTCGGTTTTGTTGCCTTGCGGCTACAACCGCGGACTTTTCTAGCATTAAATGTTACTCAAGAACGGCGGAGTTCGAGAGCGCTGCCGGCAAGCCGGGGCGAGCGGTCCCGGGTCGACATATGGACCACCAGCACCGAGGTTAGGCCAAGCCTACCCCCTACCAGTTGACTTCGAAAACAAAAATTTTGGTTTTACAAACCTTTAAAAAACGTATTACAAACGAATAGACGAATTTAAATGTCGTTTTAAAGGTTTTATGTATTTCTCCAGCCCCCCCCCCCATTTTGAAAAGGTTATATTATTAAAACGAAGCTTTTACAAACGATGTTTATATATGATAAAATGCTATATAGTGCCTGGGTCTAGTTAATTATATTACGTTATTGAATTTGATACGTTATTATCGATTTTTCTCTAAAAAAAAAAGAAAATAATTATTTTTAACAGTAATTTTCATTTTAATATAATACAAATATCTACAATAAAATAAATAGGAATCGAAATATTGGCCTCTTAAGAGAAATATAGTAAATTTAAATTAAAGTAGACACGTCGGTGATTTATTTGAGTCATTCTTGTATCCCCTAGCACTTCATATTACTTTGGAAATCTCTTAAAATTATTATTCATATTACAATCAGGGAGCTATTCAAAATATATGACGTGAATTAAATAGAGAAAATATAACAGTTAAATATATTTTATATTTACTCTTTGTCGAAAGTATAATATAAAAATAAGTTATAAACTCGTTGGCCTTGATCAGACGACGATGACGATATGGAATACAAATAATTACATTAAAATAAATAACAAAATCATTAGTATTCGAATAAATGTATATTAATATAGCATTAAAAAAAAAAATTAATTAAATATAATGTTTTTAATTTTAAGTAATTCGAAATTAAAACATAATTTTTTGAATTAAATAACTAATAATTATTATAACTGTAGTGTCATGGTAAGAAATATAATATAATAAAGATGGTAAGTTTAAATTATGTAATTAGATGATAACAAATTTTTTCGTTCGAAAGGTTTTGATTTTCATCAAATTAATACAAAATATATAGAATATAGTTAAATTTTCTTGAACATAATACCTATAATATACAAGTACAATTATATTTTATACTCTTTGAATATTATATTTTATAATTTAATTAATTAAAAAACCATTATATATTATATAATAATATTTTATTTGTCAATAACTTCTCATATAAATGTATATAATAATTAATAATGCATTTTTTGAAAAAATAGTTAATAAATTTGATTTTTTTTTATACACATTCGGTTTGTATATAACAAAAATTATTATTATTATTATTATTATTATTATTATTATTATTATTATTATTATTATTATTATTATTATTATTATTATTATTA
>JAIUCT010000131.1:542004-567882 GCA_021307375.1 Tetraneura akinire
TATTATTATTATTATTATTATTATTATTATTATTATTATTATTATTACAGTATACGATGTAAGGGGAAACAAAACAAGGTTTTAAATATTTATTTATGATTATATAAAAATAATAATAATAATAATAACGATAATGGTGATGTCGCTTCCGCTAACGCTAGTTGAATATGAACTGGTTTCAACATTAACGTTATTATATTATTTATTTAGTAAGAATGTCTATAATATTATATGTACGATAATATACACTTCCGTCATAGTTGTATTCTTAACAATAAGGAATTTATTTATTTTTTTAAAAAAAACCTGAGAAATATAAAAAATGTATTATTAAAAAATTAATTATTAAATAATTAAATTGTAATAAAATGTATATTAAGTGATATTCGTCGTTAAAGTTTCGATGTTTTTTTCGTATTTTCTCGTTGGACCAACAATCATAAAATCATTTAATATAGGTACCTATATCAAAAAATAAGCGTAATTAACTGAAAATTATTTTAATAATTTTTAAGTGAGTCTTAAAATATTTATTACGTTAATAAAATAATAACACATAATACGAATACTTTATTCCGTTTATTTTAACGGCGTGGCCACATTATTAAAAGTTATATTTATATAATGTACAATACACACACGTCACACACATACGAGGTTAAATAATAATAAAGCGGAATCCCCATTTTTTTGTGATCTAAATTATTTTTCAATCAAATGGTATCACGAATTTTTAGACGAATCGAAAATTTATTCAAAATATTAGGGTCAATAAATATACATTTTGATTTTTGAGATACTTTTATTCAAAATTTCAATTTTTTTCTACCTACGCATTTTTCTTATGTATGTATAATTGTAACCTGTATATTTAATTTTTATATTTATAATAAAATTTATAAACAATGTGGTAATTATTTTATTAAATGTTTAATCAATCCGTTATAGAACATAGAATTTTACATATAGCTATAAATATATAAAATAGATATGTGTAACGAATAATAAATTATAAATGAAATACGTAAATAAAAATGTTATTATTAATTAATCAAAATTTTAAGTATTTTATTAATTTTTTTTTTTAAATTAATTAAATAAATATTAATATTTAATAATTAAATTTTTAATTATTTAAATTTAATCATCATATTTTTAGTTTTATATAATTATTTATTTTAAATATCAAGAGTACCGAATTAATTTGTTTTATATTTTCAAAGATGATATATTTCTATAATATTATTTATAAAGAAAATTTAAATTTTTTCTATTGAAAATTGAAATTAAATATTTTATTACCTATATTTAATAATAAAATTTGTTTTTTTTTTTAAAAAATTATGACGATAGGATAAATTATAAAAAAAAGTATTGTTGAGAGGGAAGCTCACGAGTCCACTTATTGTAAACAATAATTATTGTAACATTCCTAAATTAGTTACTAAATGCGTATCAAATATCAATAAATATATTATGCGATATAAATTTAATTTTAAGTCTTTTATCAGACTGTAGATAGTGTATATTATTATAATTATAATATGCGGAGTTAATTTTTTTAAGTTAATGCGATAAGTTTCCTTTCTTTATATAAAGAATTTAGTAGTATATACCTACATATTGTTTATATAATAACATTTTAAATTCCTTTTAATAATATAAAAAGAACGATATCAAACGATATGATGTCTAGATCAGTTTTCAAAATAAAGTAGTTATATTTATAATATACCTAGTTAGAATTTTTATTTACAATAAGTACTTGTCTTTGTGACTACGTTTTTGTACTCATGTGTGAGTAAATAATAATAATAATAATAATAATAATAATAATAAAAAAAAAAAATTATTATTGTTGAAATTATAAATATTCAACGTTTTGGATTTTTTAAATTTAAAAAAATAAATATTATATGTTGACGTATTATAGTAATATTAACCCCCCCCCCCTTGAGTTTATATATGTATATGTGATAATGATATATTATAAGCATGTAACCCCCCTCTTATCACAAATTTCTGGTTAACCACTGATTATTGCAATGTATTTTAGAGAATGTGTTAAAATAAATTGAAAAAAAAAAGAATAATAGTACTATTCTCATACTTATTATAATATTATTATACTTTATAGTGTGCGCGTATAGTTTATTTTGCTATTATTGAGAATTTATAATAATTGAATAATATATAAATACCTACTTATATAGTTATATATACTTATATTTTATACATATATGGATCAATATTATATTTGAACATATTAAAATATGATAATTAATAAAAAAAAATAGCGAGTCATCATTACGGTATAATATAAAACGTATTTTCTAATGCAGTTTTAGAAAATTTATTTATCTATTCAGATATATTTCTATAATATATCCGCTACTGCAATGACCAATACAGATTATGAGATTCACTATGTGAAGGTCACGGAAGAACATTTTCGTCATTTCGATGGTAATATTAATATTATGTTTAGGTATCGTGAATTCGTGACGGTTGGCCGTGTAAATAATAATGCGTTTTAATATCGTTACTCTAATTATTTATATTAAGTATTTGATTAATCTAATGGATTTTTTTTACTCCATAAAATGTATTTCGAACGAAATACCCGTTTTAAAGACATCTTATAAGTTATACGTCATAATATATTGATATTAATTAATAATTTTCATCGATATAATCTCGTGTTTTTTTAAATTATTTATACACTCTTTTTAATATTTTTTTATATTATCTAATTACATAATATAAACTTATTATTTTTACAATCATTATTATATTATATTTCATACCATGACACTACAGTTATAATAATTAATAATTATTAGTTAATTAATTCGAAAAATTAATTAGGCGCATGAAACTGTGAAAAAAAAAATACTTATATACGAAGAATATTTATACATAAGTACGTAAACGTATATTTTTTCCCTAATTTATTATTCGTCAGTAAATAATACGAAAAGTTTAGATAAAATTATATTTTTAACAAAATCGGAAAAATACGCTATATTATGCGTAATAATACCAATACAATACCGTTATTTAAATCTCGTGTTAATTAAAAACTATCATATACCTAATTAAATTTGTTTCATTTTCATTACTAAAATAAATATATGAATATACATACCTACCTATAATAAAGATAACACATACAATTTTAATTTAAAACATAATATATTACAAACCAAACATAATATTTAAAACAAATTTGATTTGATTATCAATTATTTCAAAATATATATTTTACAAAATAAAAATAATCGTCTTCATAACGTATAGGTCTACGAAATAATAGTCGATTTATTTCATATTACGAGGTGATCATAATACCATAACTTAATCGCTAATGTTTTTGTTGATCGTAGCAAACAGCATAACTTATAACGCATAACCGCGTAAGTTATAGTTAAACTCCGAATTTAAAAAGAGTATTATTTTGGTTAGTAATAGTGTCTTCAGAATAATAAAAAAAAATCACACATTATTGAAAACTAATACATTCTTCGATTCTCTCAGAATCTAATAAAATTTACATTTTAATACTTTGGTTGATTCAAATTATTAATTAATGGGCGAATTTATAACCGAAACTTCATTTGAAATAGGTTTTTTTTGCAATTTGGTTTTTTCCAATGACCCAGTTGACAACTACATCATCACTACAACAAGTCGCCAAATTAAATTTTATAACAGATATACGAGTAGGTATTTAATCTCAAAATTATTTTGTAAATTAAATTTTAAATTATAATTATAATTTTTATTATAATAAATAATAATTATATAATTAATAATGTAATAATACTGCTAAAATTATTTACCTGTTTTTTATATGTACTTACAGTTATAATTTTATTTTTTCGTACACCTTTTTCTATATTTTTCATACGTAATTTTGTACGTCGCTTACCAGTCGGCCTTGATATAGTACGCGTCTTCTTTGGTGCCATAAATTAAAATAAATTTGTATTTATCATAATTCATTATTTATAATTAATTAATATAATTTATTTGTAAGTGTACATAAAAATTAATTATGAAAATTCAAAATCACACTAATAAAATAATAAAATCAAGAACTGTCGCATAACCTTCTACTCATTAGTCGTAGTTATTACAGTGTAGTGTAGGTACAGTAAATAATGAAAATAATATTTATTTTCATAAAATTGACAGGTTGGATAGGAAATAATAAAAATAGTTATAAGTTATAACTAATAATAATAATTCAATAATAATACTACATTAAACAATACAAAACACAAGCTACAGATAATGTTTTTAGATATGTTTTGTTATATTCAAAACTACACTTATCCGCCGAACACAATACTTTAAAAACGGGAAAAGATAAATATGATTTAATTTTAATTTCATAATTTAATAATTTTCAACATAAAAATTGTTTTGCGGAAATAAGTACCGAGATGGCTGTGGTAATAATGCAAATTTAAAATTTATGAACATAATTATAGAGAACTTGATCTATGCTTAAGCGTTTTTATTTTTTCGATAACTCAATCCACTGATTTTATATAGATTATTTAAAAATGTAAAAAAAAAACTAAAAATTAAAAGTATATTTTCAATACAGCAACGCAAGTTATTGAAAAATTAAAAACGCTTAAGCATAGATAATTTTCTACATCTACTTCATTTTGTACAAATTTTGTAATATTACTGTTATCATAAACTTAATTGTACTCAATCGCGCAAAACATGTTTTCTCCTAAAATTACGTTGAAATTAATATGATAAAGAGTATCTATTATTTACGAGTATATATTGTTAATCAAAATGTAAAAATTTTAATCAATATACGTCATATATTATCAGAAACGTTTTGCGATTGTAAAAATTTTTTATTGCATTCAAATTTTAATCAAAATTTAACATTTTTCTCTTTACACTCGTACCCCTTCTACAGCAATATCACCTCTTCTTTTTGTTTTTGATCCGTGTATACGTGAAATGAAGTAAAATAATAAAAATGTTATATAAAAAAAATTATAATTAAATTAAGTATTGAATTTCGTGTGACTAATCACATTTTCCACATTTCAGAATATTATATTATAAAATAAAACTTCGTCAATATCTATAGATAACCTCCATTTGTTTATGTGATATTGCATTTACATTCTACTCCTTCATAGGTAGAAATATTTTATTATAACAATTTATTTTAGATATTTTAATGATATATCAATGTGTATTAAAACATCGTCATTCCATATACATAATATTAAAATGTCATTTATTTTACTAATGAGAAAATTAGCGTTCATGATCCCGACAACGAAAACAACATGGAAACGCATTTTTTGTTTATCATTTACTTATATATAAAAATCTTAACGTCATTATAATTATTGTCTATTTGTCTATATACCAATATTACAATATTTATATTCCGTGTAAACTTTAAAATAATTAAAATATGTATACACGTCGACACGTAGGTATTTAAGTCTACTTTTTTAAAATTACCTTTAAATTATTAAATTTAAAAAAAGGTTGAGATTTCCTGCTTCAATCTTTTTGAATAACAAATTATACTGTGTTAAAACATTTTATTTTATTTTATTGTTACTAATTAATTATAGTTTTATGTATGTAATTTAATTTTAATAAAAAATAGTTTTACATTTATTTATTTAATGACCATTACTACATACTTACTATATAGTATAGTAATTGTATATAGTCCATTATATTTTTTATAAAAAGACCTATTATAACGAAATATATCAATTTGAATATTTGATAATTTGTTATATTGTTTTATTGTCAGATATTAATTTAACAAACAAGTGAAATGACGATTTAATTATACGCGCTATAAATTATAACTTAATTAATTTTTTCTGTTTACCGAATACAGATAATTATTACGATTCAATTCGAACATTTAAATTGCTTTAATATTTTAATTATTTATATAATTTCATTTTCATATAAATAGGCATAAGTTCGTATCATAATGATATACCTAATAGAAAACTAGACATATATTATATATGTATAATGTATAATATATAAAAAAACATCGAATGGACAGTAAAAAGTGGCTTATCTAGTTATCTACGAGTATAATATATATTTTAACCATCATTATTATTTTCTAATAAATGATACTTTCTAAACGCATATATTTTGGTTGTTTTCGTATGTTCATAGTTTTTACTACGGTACGTCGGTACCTACGTTTCATTTCTAGTATTCCAATATATTATGAATTTATGATCATTACAGGTTGTACCATAAAAAATAACTCAGACTCTGTAGATGTTCAACTTAAATATAGGTAGGTATATCGTAATATGTAAGTTATGTATATTATATTTTATGAGTTTTATATATAATACATTATAAGTATTAGGTTTACAGGTATTGACAAAGGCGTTAAATGTTATAATACAGCTGTATGTACATGTTAAATGTATATTATGCGTATAATACGGCTATGATTGTTGGATGTGAGAATGTTCTATTATATAACAGTGGTTTTCAACCTGTGCGTCGTGGCTCCCAGAGGCGTCGTGGGTTATTATCAAGGAAGCCGCATTCGCAGTAGGAATTAAAAATAAAATTGTAATATAATATAGCTTTTTTATTAATTAATTTTTTTTTTTTGAGGCCGTGTAAACCTTTTGAACTCCGTGCATCTATATATGTTAATATGACGAATTGACGATAACCTTTTGTTTTTCAATTCGTAAAATCCAAAATTTACAGAATTATAAATAATAGTAATAAATATACAGAAAATTACCAGAATTTTGGCTATGTAATTATATTAATTACAATTAATTAATTAATTAAAAATAATATTGTATTAGCCTAGGAAATATTATTTCTCGGCAAAGAGTAATTGACCTTGAAACCTGTGTAATGTCTGAGACTCTGAGTACACTGACGATGTCTTGATCGACTCGGAAATTAGTAATTAGATCGTATAGAATAATAATTATTATTGTATGTAAATATAGGTGAAATAAAAATATTTTTCACGCAACATATTATGTAAGTGGGTATATTATTATTACTTAATATTTTATGATAATGTATCGTACACACCGTAAACTACTTCATGAGTCATAATGCACGTAAAGAAATAATAATTGAATTATTATTATTATAATAATATGAGTGCATACCTATAATTGTGAATAATAATCATTACACGTATATTGTATACTTAGCCGGTAATTTTCAAAACGCCTTATATACTATATACTAATGTGTTTTTATTTTTATATTTTTACGCGCTGACGGGGAACATTTTTTCGAACGATTATCTTTCATCGTGATAGTATTATTATTATTTCCGTACTTAACAAAATGTAAAATGTATGAAAATATTATGTTTTAAATTAGTAAAATATCAGCAACAGGTACATTGCATAAAATAGTATGGGTAATGGGTATATATATTACAATAATCTAATAATAGACTAATGAATGAAACTTTTTATAAGAACGGCATTGAGTTTTGTTGAATATTAATTATGTAAATTAAAAAAATAAAATTCACAATACTACTATAATATGTTGAATATTTATTATGTAAATTAAAAAAATAAAATTCACAACACTACTATAATATTTAAATTTTAAATAATTATAACCTTTAAAATTATTTTGGTACCTAACTACCTACCTAATATACCTATAATATAAATTTATTTTATATAACACACATAGACAATATAGGTACAATTTTAAAAATTACATTATCCGTTACCCATTGATATTGTTGATAATATAGAATATGCTAATGAAATAAAATTAAAAATACTGTTTTTGTTAGGTATTATTATTAAATTCAGTATTTATTAGGTATATTATCGTATACTTAATTATACATACATTAATATTATTTTATTTATTACTTTACTTTGGCCAATTAAACTCAAAATGGTTAATTATTTTACCTATTTATTTAGAACCAACTTAATTGCCCAATCAGTTAATATTAGCATAAGTTTAACTTCATTCTTTGGAAAAATTTATTATGTAATTTGTTATATTTTTTAACAAAAATTAAAAATATTATATCTATGGTCCTTGTTTTTATATTTAATCCATGGCGTTAATTTCTTTGCCATTGACTTTTCCTCTGATAATTGACTTTGACAATATAATATTATTTTATCGAAGATCCCTATTGTAAAATGGCAGCGTTTTTACACGTCGCTGTCAATAGTTTTAACGGATAACCGTATGTATAATGTATAATAATAAGAATAATAAATTATAATAAAAACAATATTATATATTGTTTGTACTACTATTGCGCTCGTGTTAATTAAAAAACAACAACGACGATGACGATGACTACAATGGCCAAAGGCCGAATAGGTCATTCGTTCTGTTTGTTTGCGCATTATTTACAAAATATTATTTGGTATATTTTATTATACATTAATTATTTCAATGTTAAATCTATTAATTATATTTATATACCTGTATATATAGTTTGTACATGTATTAAATTAACACCGTATACTTATACGAAAAATGATATTAAATTTATAATCATTTTATATATAGTATAGATATTTCACGTCGATATCGCGTGTTTGATATTATAAGCATTATTAATAATAATAATAATAAATTTATTTATTCAATTAAAACGAGCCGAAGCCCAGTTAGTTATAACATACATTTAAGTTACAGAAATAAAATAACAGTAATATTAAATAAGTCTAAATGATAGTAGATAATCTAAAATAAAAAAAATTTTCTATAAAAAAAAAATAAAAGAGTGATAATGGGAATTAGAACTTAATTATAAATTAATAGTGACAATTAACATTTTACAATATAATTGCTGGAGTTAAACAAACAAAATAACAAAATACAAATATAAATTTTGTGGTTAACAATTAACATTATAATATAGGAAAAGAAAGACATTATAATATAGTTATATATACAGCATTAAAATTTAAGAAAACACTTGCAAATGCAAGTTATTTTTAAGTTGCAATTGCAATGTTTTATCATTGCATTCAAATTCTAATTAAATTTAAACACTATGATTTGCATACTCATATCCCTACAGCAGGAGTTCCAGGAGTATCCCTTCCCTTGCTTTCTTAAATATATATTTTAATCGTTTTATTCACGTAAAATATTACGTTTATTAAACTGTACGCTTATTATACCTACCTACCTGCTATTATATTTCCTACACGCATGTTATTATTATACGGAAATACAGAATCCCCTAATTTTGAAATTTTTGCTTTTCGATTCAATACAAAATATATTATAATTTATAATATATCTAGTAAATATACTTAATTGTATGTAAAATAAAATTATTTTTAATGCCATTTTAATTTGTAAAATAAAAAAAAAAACAATTTTATCGTTCATGAATATTAAACTCAACGAAAGAAATGAATACTTAATATTAATTAAAATATAAAAATATAAATGAAAATGATGGAATAAATTATACTTGGTTTTGACACTATGTAATATCAAACATAAAATTTAAATCAAAATGGAATTAATTTTTTTAAATCATAATAAAATATTATCGTACCTACACGTCAAATCACTACATAATTGGATTAAAACGTATACAAATATAATATTATTAGGTATTATCATAGTTATATTATCGGGGTAGGTACTCATTTATAAAATTAATTAAATATTAGGACAAATATAAACGTTAATATAATATTATTTGTTCGATTTATTTAAGAAACACGTTTTAGTTTTACTGTTATAGTGTTGAATATAATATACTGATATAATAATAATAGTGATATATTAGGTATATCAAATTTTTTTATAATATTTTTATCGAATGTGTTTTAAACTTAAACGTTGTTATACAATGATAAAATATAAGTACTAACAAATCCTTAAAAATCATACTAATATAGACGGCGGACTTAGAATTGTAATAATAATTATTAATATAATTACATAACATAGTTTAATATAACTATACTGAAATACGTGAAATAAAGAATAGGTTGACCTATTAGGTTATCGCATGCGTTTCAATCGTTCTTTAATGTTTCATCCGCGTATAAACGCATTATGTATAGATGTATACAATATAATATGTAAAACTAAATAAGTATGAACAACGGACGGATTTAACCGATTTTAAAATTATTATTTACATAACGACGATACAGATTTTATGTTTGTCAGTAATTTTTGTTTGTAAAATTTAATATACACCGGCCTATTAATAATACCTTTTAATATTATACTATTATCGAATCAGTTTTTGCTGATTTTAAATATTCCGCTTTTTCCTGGCAATTTCGCTACGGCGCGGCGGCGGCGAATCAAACGTCGGACCGTTGCCGCCGCCACGGCCTCTACCACGTATCAATCGCCATGCCGGCCACAGCTGCTGCTGCCGACCCGCGTCGTTATCAGTGAGTTTACTTATCACACAAACACGAAGAATGCGAAAATCTTTTTAATCGGTGTAATAAAAGTGTGTTATTATATTATTTTATATCGATGTCAGTGCATAAACAAGGAGAAACGTTGTCGAAACGAGAGAATAACGTATAGATAATAGGTACGTATTACACTATACTTTTATATTAATATGATCTCATTGTAAAAATAATTGACGATAATAATTCGTTACGAGGCGATAATGTCGTCACGGTTTTACAACACTAATACGTGATCAATATTGTATTGTCATTTGTCGAGTAGTAGTCGTTGCGTTAATATTTAACATTCGGATTAATTTTAACGATATTTATTTTCTTATTTGACGAACGAAAAAAGACATTACGTTGATTAGTGATAACATAGTGCGTATCACGTAAGGTAATAAAAGCAAAAATTTGATATGCGTAATATACATTTTTTTATTTTCTAATTGTAAGCGCGATTGAAAATTATAGTTTTTACGCACTACGCGAATAAGTATGAAATATTTAAATATTCGAAAGGACGGCGGACACGACCTACTCTCCCGGCGTCGTATCGGAGGTATCGTAGAACGTAATAATATTAATACATTATACATTGTACGTAGACACTCGTACTTGTCACCTATAAGCGTAAAAAAATACTGAACGGACGAGTGAGTTCGCGTGTCCGTGATTTTGTCAGATTTTCTCTGATTTTTGGTGTCTTAAAAACAGGAATTATTCGTCGTGAACCGCCCGCCAGCGCAAGAGAAAAAAAATGCGGAAATGACGGGAGAAAAAAAACGATCGTTTATTGTAACTTCTTATAGTAACAACCTATATTATATTGTCGAGGAACGCGTGGAACTGGAACACGTTCATAAAATAGTAAAATACCTACAACAGTACAACCTACAAGACAACATTTTCTTTATCGCATTCAAACCGGTATAATATGCATATACATACACGTCGTACAACATAATAATAATAATAATAATTCAATAGCAAACCACGGTATAATGCATACGTTTAGAATTTATACGAGCAAAAAATAAATTATAATTGAAGCCAGTTTTAACAGTGGTAGTGGTCAGCGTTTTCCGTACACACGACTTCCTCCACCGCTCCCATCGTCTACCCAGCCGTGGCCGCGGATAGCCGTTGTTACTTGATATCGTTTTATATTTAATATTTATTATTAGTATTGCAATCGTTGTTGTCGCCGTCGTCGTAATAAAAATCGCGGGGTATTCAACACGGTGCAAATCCGTCGTCCGAAATCATCAACTGTACATTATTACTACATTATATCTAGATAATGTATTTTATTTTAACATAATAATAATGATATATTAATTCGTTAATTTTTGACGAGAATTTTTTTTTTTTTTTTTTACATCGCCTGGTTTGTATAATTTTTCAGTAAATTTTTCGTTTTTCCGCAGAGCACGACATTACTGTCGATCATTATCGTTTCTGCAGTCGTCGAATTTACAAACACAATCGCAATCATGTCTGCTACGGGATCGGCGTTGCCCACGACCGCAACAGTCGCGTCCACCAACAGCCTGCTCGAGAAACTCGGATTATTGCTGGTCGCGCTCGTCGTGCTCCGGCTCACCCGCGCCGTCATGAAGTTCGCCTATCGCCACGTATTGGGACCGTCCACCATGTGCAAAGGCACTGTTAACTTTGCCAAATGCGGAAAATGGGCTGGTACGTATTAATTATTAATATTGTTATTTATATTTTATAAAACAGTGAAGAGTGAAAATCGGTTGTGTCGATGATGTATTTAAAATAGCACACGACGTAAAGTGAACAAACAAGCGAAGCAATATTGTTGCCGCCGCGCCGTTTTCACTGTGGTACCCGTAATGCGATAAGACAACATATTATTATCGTTTCGTGACGTTCGTGTCTATTCTTCCGAAAATAATCATGCTATCTATGTGGTCGAGATTAAAACGAGACAAAAACGTATAATAATGTGTAACCTAAAAGTTTTTTGAATTCAATTTTTCACTTGACGATCAATAGGTAGGTAACAATAAGCAAGTACCTGTCGTGTAATGAATATTTAACATTATCTAACGTTTGGTAATAATATGATTACATAAACTACAATTTCCTCGAAAATTGTTTTAAACGGTTTCCACTGTATTATTATTATAATTATTGTACTTGTATTTTGGTATATTATATCAGTGACTTCCAAGTTCTTAAAAACATGTAGGACATATTAACACATTTAAAGGCCTCGTGGTAATTTAAACTCGTTTTTTACTCATTCCTGATAAATAATAAATAATAATATAAATTTTATAAATGGAATAACATCTGTAGGAGACAATATTAATTATATTAAAACTATGTGACCTCCAGCTCACATTTTTTAAAAAAGATGTAGGGCTGTGACTCGAACACAACATAGACTTAGTTATATAAATTATAATAGGTATTAAAACTGGGCTAGGAGAGTGATATAATAATTTTTTTTTTAAACTTGCCAATAGTGTGAGACTCTTAACCTAAAAAATGCGAATTTGCACAAAAATGTATATACTTTTTAATTGTACAAAATAAAATATTCCACACGCGTTTCCTACCTAAATTATATACGATATATTGAATTTTTTTAAATTGTTAACAGTTTTCTCTATCTATTCTTTTTTCATCATTATTAAATTCCATTTCATATCATGTTCATCAAATATGTATATTTAAAATACAAATAATAATCTATATTAATAATATTGTTCATAATAGAATATGTACAATGATTGAAAAATTTCCAATATATTTTAAAATGATAATAACGCACGTATCTATTTAGGAATTATATGAAAATATAAATTTCAATAGGTAAGTACTCTCTAATTACGAATAAATACAATTAAATATTAGGAAAGTTATTTCCTGGATTATTTTTTTAACTATAAAACATCACTTACTTATTTATAAAAAATACAAATGTTATATACTCCATGCCCTAGTAATATAGTACAATGGCGTAATTTGTATATCTATTATAAACAAATCACAAACAATTATACAATGTAATATATTATTAGTTTGCAACTAGGTATGTTATATTTATTTACAAATTTAAATAATAATAAAAATACAATCAAATTATTATGCTTAGTTGGCAACTGCGAATTATTGTAAACAATTATCAGGTCCCAAATGCCAAATATTTAGTTTATAATTATAATACATAGTATAATAATTTCATTAAAAATTTAAACAAATATTCTACGTTTGGAGAATTAAAAACAATTGAAAAATTAATATTTTTTAAAACAAAGTGAATATACACGTAATTGTATAATAATGTTCAAATTACGTATTTGATACTTATAGTTATAGTATTTAATTTAAATTTACTTTGGATACAGAATATTATAATATTATGTTTAAGTACTATTAAAACTTTTAAGAAATCGTTTTGCTTCTCTATTATAAGTATTGAAATATTATGCGCATACATTGAGGTTCTATATAAATTTAAGAGTCAGGAAGATAAGATAATATTTACTATCGTATTTAAATATTAATAATAATAATAATAATAATATTTTTATTAGCATACACAGTTAAGAATAATATTTATTAATTATTTTATAATTGTTTATCATTTCATTCTGTGGAAATACATCCGACGCCGCAGTATACTAATCTATATACTTGTACGACGGTGGTAAGATGGATTAGTATACTAACAATATAATAACATTAATAACTATATAATTTAATGGTCTTATTTGCCTAACACAATAATGATCTAAAATTCTAAAACCATATTATATTGTTGTCATATCATAAATTTGGTAGAATTAAATAATTTACATTTTCATATGAATTTTTTTTTTTTTTTACTGTAATTCCGACCACTATGATATTATTATGCTCGAATTATATCTATCTATAAGGTAATATGTAGTTGACAGTTGTAGTCAATGTAAAACGTATAAAATTAATTTGGTGAGAATATCACGTTCCACACCACAATACAAATAATAAAAACGAAAATAACAAAAAATTAATTTTGAATGTCATTATTAATTTATTTTTGCTTATAACGCTAACAATATAATATGTAAAAAAATGTTTAAAGTAAATAATTAATAACTCTAAATAACATAATATAAATAATTCACAATAACTTTTAGTATATGCATACAAAATAATACAATAGGATTAGTTAATATTATAGTTAATGTCGTTTAAACGTGTAGTTAAAGACTTAAGACTTAAGATCATACATTTTTAAATTAAATAATTATATTGTGGGTAATAATAATAATTAATAATACAATAAACTATAAATAAAAATAATATATATATTATATTATATTATTATATGTATTATTATATATATTATTTATTGTATTATATTATATTATTATATATGTGTATATATTATTATATTTATCTTTAAATCCGAAAACTAGATACAAACTAAATTATAGAATTTTGAGGGAAGGAAATCTATTGGTTTTACAATGATGTGTCTTTTTTTTTATGTCTGAAGGCACTTTTACTACCCGAAAAAATGCTCCAATTTTCATGAATAGCATATGTTTCCGGTTGAAAAGTGGATGTAGTTGGATTTTATGTAGGTCATTTATCGAATTTCTCAAAATTGATCCTATGTGATAGAAAAAACGGCATTTTTCACGAAAATTGAAATTTCAATGAATAAAAAAGAACTCGGCAATTTTAAAGTTAGAAAATTGAAAATTTTATTGGGTATTATTCACATAGGAACTAAATATATGTGGTAAAATTTTGGAACCGTTATGTTAATTTTTCTACGAAATATAATAGAACTTTTTTGAATATTTCGTAAAATTCTCGTTTTCATGTATATAATGTTCGATTAAATTGGCAGTTTTGGGTTTTAAGGTTTGAAAATTGTACTGAAGTATACTCACATATTATTTAACATGATATCAAAATATTAGAAAAATCCCAAGTTTCAATTTTTTTTTTTTTATAGCTGTTTCAAGTTTATATTTTTAGTTTTTTTATAGCTGTTTCAAGTTTATATTTTTATTTAAACGAAAATCTTAGAATCCATACGAATATATTCTTATTATTTCTCAATACTTTTACAATAAAAATTAATAGAAAAGCTAAATATTTGGAAAATTTTTGAAAATTTTATTGAAGCATACTGATATATATTATCTTAAAATATTAAGAAAATTTCAAGTCTCAATTTTTTTTATAGGTGTTTAAAGTTGAAATATCAATGAAATCAATATTTAAAGTATTTATATGGTTCTTCTTATTATATTTCAATATTTTACAATAATGTTAAATAAAATTGACAAAAATTTTGAAAATTTTATTGAAGCTTAAATACATATTACTTAACTAAGTACCAATTAATTGTGAATTACCTATTACATTTACAATTTTTTTTTTTTATAACTGTTAAAAGTAATAAAAGCAAGGGAAGGGATACAGGTGTATTGTATAGTGATAGTGTTTATTTTAATTACAATTTGAATGCAAAGATAAATCATTATATTTAAAAAACGATTCTAAGCGAAGTACTGTAATATTTGGGTATTTAAGTGACTCATTTAGGGGTTTTATGATAAAATATTTATATTAAACGAATCTCTATTCGTGATATTTCGTATTTACTGATAAATGTAAAAATTGTAATCGATACATATATTATTTGAAGAAATTCGCTCAAAATCGTTTCCACGAAAGTAATGTTTTATCATTGCGCTCAAATTGTAATCAAAATTCAACACTATCCTCTTTACACCTGAATCCCTTCCACACCAGTATACCTTCCCTTTTTTATATTCATATTTTATTATAAATACCATAGTAATATAATGAAAAATTTTTTACAGCGTAAACAGAATTCTAAAAATAAAATTTATTCAATTAAAATAATATTTAATTGCTTTTTAGATAATAAAAAAAAAAAAAAAAATTATTAAGTAGGTTATGTTATTTTAAAGAAATGATATGTATTATATTAATAAATTGATATTATTATTCGATTGAATATGTCAACATGAAATTATTATTATTGCTTATCATAAATTATAAGTTATGAATTGATGTATCATATATTATAATTATGTTATAGTGTCGCTTATTGTATTATTTTAATATACATTAATTTAATATGCGTATCGTACTATCGTATGTAAATATGTTGTGCATTCATTTAAATAACGTTATAAGTTAAAGATAACTTTATGTGTATCTTTAGTATATATAATGGGAATTTTGGTAAAAAATTCAATAATGATATTATTTAGGTATTATTTTAAAATAATAATTATCGTATTTCAAAATAATATATTAATATTATTAAATTTAATAAACTTGAACATGCGTTTGCTAAAACTAAACTGAAGCGTTGTAAATATAATATAAAAGAGCAGAAAAATACTATTTATTTTTAAAATATGTGTAACATTATAAATTACAAATCTATAAAGATGAAAAAAAAAAGAATATTAAGTAATTATTTTAATGTTACAATAGGTACACATATAATAATATGTAAATTATAATATACTAATTTATTTCCGAATAGATCTTTTTCGTGTATAAAATAAATTAAATATAAGTTGTTTTGTTATAATATTAGGTTTTTTCTAAAAATTACATCATAAATTATAATAAACATTATTAGAAATTGAAAAATAATAATATCGGTACTTTTAAGTAGGCAGTTATTTTCCATATTTTTGTATATACAAGTATAATCACATATCTCATCTAATAAATATTATATTACATACTCGTATAATATTAAAAAAAATGTCTTTATATAGTATCCTTGAAATTTAGTTATAAATTATAATTTTTTTCAACAACTATTTTATATTTTAAATCACTTCCCGATCATTTAAAGTCGACCCGTGTAAACTAGTTATTACTACGCCCGTACTAAAAACAAAGATAAAAAAATCACATGATAGGTATCTTTTTCCTTGTCGTCGTTATATTATATTGCAAATATTACGATAATAAATTTGTTTAATAATAATTTATAACATTAACAATGCAACACAAACAAACACGTCTTATCAAGTGCAGCTAACAAATAAAAAAATTTAATTATGTATTAAAATATAATAATATATTGATATTAAAATATAGTACCAATGTACCACAATTTTGCGAAAATAAAAAATTACACAATGTTTGTATTATGCAAAGACATTAATTTTTTATAACAAAAAAAACCTTTTTTAAAGAGTTACACAGAATTTAAAAATTGTACTCGTATTATTTATTTTATTCTATTAGTTCTATTAGACATTTACCTAATATATATATATTATATATATTTATATTGTTTCGAAATCTCTTGCCATTTAATTATATTTTTATGATGCTTAAATACTTCAGTGGGTAATTATATAATTATAACATTTGAATATTATATTGTTTATTAAAAATAAATGATAAAAATATAATATTATAATATTTATAATAATATATCAAGGTCAACAAATAAAGATCTAAATGAGACCAATTATAATGTAATTATTTCTAATGATAACTAATAATCTAATTGAAGTCGTTTTTATATTTTTTTTTAAGAATAGATAATATTAAATTTTTTTTAAAAAAAACAATATAATTTAAAGTTATGTATGTGTGCGAATTAAAAAATATTTAATAATTATTTTTGTGTAATATAATGTTGCTGTAGGGTTTATAATTAAATAAATAACTAATTTAAACATTTACTGCTTATACGATTATATACTATAATATTTTGTTTATTTAGATATTTATGACATCATAATAATATAATAATTGAAATAATATGAAATAATTAGGAAATTTAATTTGAAGTTATAAGTGTAGTTTAAGCAAAAAAGAAGAAAGTATGAGTTTTACAATGACGTGTGTCTATTTTTTTTTTTTTTTTTTTTTTTAATCTATTGACACTTTTTTTATCAGAAATAATGCTCCAATTTTTTATAGTTTTATATATCTATAGAGACATACTGACAAATATTTTAGCAAAATATTTATTTAATAATAATTAAAATAAAATACTATCATAGCCAGAGGCAGAACTAGGAATTTTGACGCCCGGGGAAAATATTTCAATTACGCCTTATGATAATGAAAATCTCGCATAGTTAATGTTTGATGTTGATGTGTCTTTTTTTTATATATAATACACATTTATTACCATTTACATACCGTTTTTAACTAATAGCATATGATTCCGGTTGGAAAGTGGATAAAGTTGGTACTTTATTTAGGTCAATTTTCGAATTTCTCCAAATTGACCCTATGCGATAGAAAAAAATACGAATAAACGGCATTTTTCACGAAAACTGAAATTTCCAAGAATTCGATTTCAATATTTCACGATAACTCAGGCAATTTCAAAGTTACCAATTTGAAAATTTTATTAGGTGTTCACATTGATACTATATATATAAATATGGTAAAATTTTGGAACCGTTACGTTAATTTTTCTATAAAATATAGGACCTTGACACCTTGTATAATTCTCGTTTTTAATATATAATGTTTGATAAAATTGGCAGTTTTGGGTTTTAATGTCTACAAATTATAATGAATTATACTCACATATTACTTAACATGATATTAAAATATTAGAAAAATCCCAAGTTTCCATTTTTTTTATAACTTTTTAATGTCGATATTTTTAGTTTATACGAAAATCTTAAAATCCATAAAAGTATTCTTATTATTTCTTAGTACTTTTACAATAAAAATTAATAAGAAAACCAAAAAATTTGAAAAATTTTTGAAAATTTTATTGAAGCATACTGATATATATATATATTAACGTATTTCCAAAACATTAGAAAAATCATAACTATCAATTTTTTTTATCATAATGAGTATAGTCTATTGCAAATTGCAGTAGAACGGTTAGACAGTATACATTATAAACAGATCACGTTGGGACTAATGTAAGCATTCACGTCTGACGTCATCGGCTACCGATAGTCGAACAACGTCGAATCGGGAGAAATACGGATCTAATATAGGTGTCTAGCATTAATTGTCATTCCCAGGGCCGTAGCGAGGGGGGGGGCGGACAGTTTTTATGCTGGGGCCCGTAACTTTAGGGGGCCCGGAAAAAAATATTTTGTTTAAATAATTGTTACCTATTACAAGTGTTTTCCAAGAATTCTTCTAATCAAATTTATAAATATTACATCCATTACTCTATTAGTTATACATAACCCTCGTATATTTTCAAATTGAACAATAAAATTATAATTTATCAAAAACATATGCATTTTATATTTAGTAGTTTTTTAATTTTTAGAATAATTAAATAAGAAATAAAATATGATTTTTATATGGCTATTATTATATGTTATATATTATTTTAATGTACCTATATTTATTTTGACTCTTATTCGTTAGCAAAAAAATTGTCCTGGGGCCCGAGATTTTTCTCTACGTCCCTGGTCATTCCCTATGTGCAGAAACCGTGTCTTCTCTTTTGGAACATAGTATATAATACTATATCATCATAGTTAATAATTACAAATTAGTATAATAGATAGGTACATAATAATAATAATTTTATTCTAATATTTTCAGTCTTTTTTTTTTTAATTATATATTATTTTTATAACCTTTCCTAATTTTTTTATTAATTTTTTTTCTCTAATTAGTAGTTGGTATACCTATACCAAAAGTGTAAAAAGTTTCTATTCGAATTTTATCAAGTAAATTCTTATTATTTAAAATATAATATGTCGGACACTGGTATATATTATTATATTATTATTCCGAGTACCAGCACCATAGTAATAGCCAACATTTTTTTGAAGGGACACTTTTTTCTCGGATTTTTGCGATGCTAATGTAATGCCTACTATTTTGTTTTTTGTAAATGAAGTACACGAACAATAGAAATTTAAAACACATGTTATGTTTTTTTTAAGTTTAAATTATATATCTTATAATATATATGATGCATATTTATATGCATGGCGTGCCGGCGACTTTGGTGAAGCGAATAAGAAAAACAAAAAGATTCATAGTATTTCGATTTTTTTACGATATATTTAATTTTACGTTATGTAAATATCTAATTAGTAACTATGTAAATATCCAATTTTATTATTAGTTTTTATATCAAACAAATATATTAATAATGTCATTGTCAGCCGTGGTTGTTTACTTTTATAAATTCATAAATTCCACAACCTGGTGTGTTGTGCTATACAGTCGAAACCGGAAACGCACACGATTAATTTGGGTTAAAATTGTTGTAAATCTCATTCGCCATCGTACCAAAATATCTGACACCGATTGTAATATTTTATTATAAAAATCAATTTTACGAAAATAAATTTAACATACTTTGACATAGATTTTTAATTCATAATTTCACTAATTGATGTTGATGAAATCAATTTCAATATTTCACGATAACACTGGCAATTTTAAACTTCAAGACTTGAAATTTTATTTGGTGTTCAATTAGATATTATATGTATGTGATAAAATTTTGGAACCTTTACGTTAATTTATCTACAAAAATACAAAATATAGATGTTTCGCACACATTTTATTAATGAATAAATGATACCCTACCGATTTCTTACAGCTAAAAACTTGGAACATTGATATTAGCTAAAAAAAAAAAAAATGAGCTGATACTCCTGCCGCACAGGATATAGGGTGTGCGAATTATAGCGTTTAATTTTAATTAGAATTTGAATGCAATGATAAACCATTGCATTCGAAAAAACGATTCTGAGCGAAGTTCAGTCAGATTATAATTTTCGTTTGAACTAAAAATGTCAACTTAAAACAACTATAAAAAAAAATTGAGATTAGGGATTTTTCTACTATTTCAGTATGATGTTAAGTAATATGTAAGTATACTTCAGTAAAATTTTCAGACCCTAATACCAAAAATTGACAATTTTATCAAACATTATATACGTAAAAACGAGAATTTTACGAAATATTCAATGTTCAATATTTTGTTGAAAAATGAACGTAACGGTACCAAAATTTTACCACATATATATAATAGCTATGTGAACACCCAAAAATTTTTTCAAGTCTCTATCTTAAAAATTGCCCGAGTTATCGAGAAATATAGAAATTGAATTCGTCAAAATTTCATTTTTCGTGAAAAATGCCGTTTTTTCGTCATTTTTTCAAAGTTTTTTCTACCGTTTATAGTCAATTTTGAGAAATTCGAAAAATGACCTAAATAAAATACCATCTACATCCACTTTTACATCTGAAAGCTATTCGTGAAAATCTAAGCATTATTTCGGGTATTAAAAGTGTTTTCAGAATATTTATTTATACGTATGGATTCTAAGATTTTCGTTTTACTAAAAATATCAACTTAAAACAGCAATAAAAAAAAATTGTGACTTGGGATTTTTATAATATTTTAGTATGATGTTAACTAATATGTAAGTATACTTCAGTAAAATTTTCAGACCAAAATACCCAAAATTGCAAATTTTATCACATATTATATACGTAAAAACGAGAATTTTACGAAATATTCAAAGTCCAATATTTTGTAGACAAATTAATGTAACGGTTCCAAAATATTATCATATATATATATATAGTATATATTTGAACACCCATTACATTTTCATGTCTCTAACTTAAAAATTGCCCCAGTTATCGTGAAATATTGAAATCGAATTCATCAAAATTTCGGTTTTCGTGAAAAATGTCGTTTTTCGTCTTTTTTTTCTAACGCATATTATATAATGGTAAATTTTGAGAAATTAAAAAAATGACCTAAATAAATTACCAACTATATCCACTTTCCAATCGGAAACATTTCTTATCCGTGAAAATCGAAGCTTTATTTCATGTAGTAAAAGTGTCTTCAGAGTTCAGACAAGAAAAAAGAAGAAAAAGACACGCATCATTGTAAAACAAATACATTTTTCGCTTCGTTCAAAATCTAATAACAAAAAGTTTTGATAAATTATGAAAATTTTATTGAATCTCAAATACATATTGCTTAACCCAGTTCCAAGTTATTGTGAATATACCATTTTCTATTTTATTTATTTTTTTTTTTTTTTTTTTGTAGCTGTTTAATGTATAAATGTATAATGATAAATAATCGTATTAAAAAAAAAAAACAATTTTTAACAAAATTCTTTCATAATATGGGCATTTTAGGGGACTCATTTAAAGATTTTATGAGCATTATATTAAACGTAGATACTGTATAAATGTAAAAATTTTAATCAATACATATATTATCTGATGAACTTAGCTCAACATCGTTTTTTCGAATGTAATTTTAATTAAAATTCAATACTATCCGCTTTAGACCTGTATCTCTTCCACAACAGTATCAGCTCTTTTTTTTTTTTTTTAACTTTATTTTCATAAGTGAATAATATTTTTGTATAAGTTGTAAAGTTTTAAATATTTCTGCCCGTATTTGTTTTATTATTATGTTTTGTTTCTATTGTAATTTTAATAAAAAGTCGAGAAGTTTAATAGGCTTCGTGGTGTATTAGTGTTATTCGTTAGTGTTATAGTATTATAAAGTATTATGAACACGAAACTCGAGAGAACCAATTAAATAAAATCATAATTCATCTATATCCCAATAATTTTTAATTTAATTAGTATTAATTATTTTATAATGGAGACACCTGCGAAATGCGTTCGTGTGTGAAATTATTGACCATAAAAAATGGCATATTCCCAAATAATTTGCACTGGAGAAGAACTGAAGAAATACAAAAAGGAGAATTTCTTATTTTACACTGTATAATGACAAATGATCGTAACTAATAGATAAATTTAAGTGAAAAAAAAATTAGTAATTATTTTTTTTTTTTATATATATTAATTAAAATAAATTTATCATAAAAATGTATAATTGGTATTATATAAATTATAGTACCTAAATTTAATTTATAATTTATAAAAAATAAATATATGTGATTTTCTATTACACGATAAGTTAATACCGCAATAAATACAAAATAATACATCTCCGTCTATTCGAAAAATATCTAGATATTTATTTACATAAAAATGTGCTTTAATTGACTTAGACATTATTATTATTATTTTTTTAAATTGATATTACTAAACACAAATATCAATTAAAACCATGAACTACGACGAGTACATCGAATATTATAAGTCGCGAACTCTTCAACTAAAATAAAAGTATTTTAATATGTAATATAATCTATTATTTCAAAAACGTCTATTGTACAAATACAATTTGTAGATAAGTATAATGCTAAGAATATTAAGGGTATTGGGAAATACATAGTAAGTATTTAGAAGTAGGTATTTAATAATATAATGTTACTGTCGACATAATACGAATATGTCTTGACGTGGAAACGGCGACGACGAGAAAAAAAAATAGTATAATAGTCCAATACTCCAATAACTATATAAAAATTTAAAACTATGAACAAATTTAAAATTATTTTATTTAAGCACACATATATATATGCAACTTTTAGGCAGTAATCTAAAAATATGCAATTTATATTTATTTTTACTCAAATATGCAATAATATGCAATACAAAATTTTGCCTATAAATACGCTACACATTACGAAACGTTGACGAATTTAATTAATATTGTTGTAAGTCAAATATAAAAGAATATGTATTTGCATAAAAATCCGGGCCCTAATAATTGTAATCGCTTATATTCTATTACGCTGAAAGATTAATTTCGAAGTTTAAATTTTATTGTTATATAATAAACAGTTAGGGCCTGTTTAAGTGTTTGGTTTCTGGTATAACGCAGTGTATATCGAACATAGGACGTCATCGGCGCCGAGCAGCCAGACGCCCAGAAAATAATTAAAGAATGAAAGAGAGATACAACATACAAGAACGAGAAAGAGAGTGCTCTGACTGCTTTTCTGTGGCATTGGTTGGTCGTCTTAGCTAGACAATGTTATTATTTCAGTGGTCGGCCGCTGATGGATTCGGCCACCGATGGTAAACAGCGCCAGCGATGCGACCACCGACAGGCAATAGGCTCCTGGAGGCGTGCCGAATTCGTTTCAGAGGTTTCGTTCTGCAGGACGACCCATTCTGACTCAGCGATCAGCTCTCATTGTTCGGGTAATGCGTGTGCAGTGTACGTGTGTCGTGTGTGTATTCTCCTATTCGATCACAGATGCTGATTTAACCTAACCGATTTCGGGCGATTCGTTATAACATCCGTCGTTGTTATTGTCTACACGTTTGGATTTTGTATTTCGGTGCTTGTCTGCAGATGTCGCGAACGTCGTACGGGCTATAATAAAATATACTGCATACAGAGTAACTATCGTGGAAGAAAACGCGTTGACGATAATATTATACAACAATAATAATATAGTGTGCGAGTGCCGATCGTCTAAAACTGCGCGGGTGTAGTGAGTGAACAGCCGCAGCTACGTCAGTGACGTGTCGCGCCATCAATTAATGTCGTTTACCCATGTAAACCATACGTCGAATGAGGTTTTTATACGTTAAATTATTCATTTTATAATTCCGAAACAATAGCCTTGTTTTTGAATTTTTGCTTCTAATTGCACATTATAATATTGTACGCACGCTTAATGCGAGAGTACTTCTCTGCATATTATATTGTTATATTGCATAAATAAAAATTATATATATATATATAAACTAGGATATAATATATAGTACCACACAATTGATATCATGAATAACGATAACTCTCGTTCTGAAAATCACACATCGCAAGAAAAGGACATGAAAAGTCCGTCGCCTGAGAAGCCAACAGATGACGACAAAGACAACCAAAACAGAGAGCCACTACAAAGTGAACGTAATGACAAGAAAAATGACGGACACGAAGAAACAACGGACAAAGTCGAAAAAAATAACGTGAGCAACTCAAACAATGAAAACGGTCACACTGCTGAGACTACAGTTTCCACAGAATTACGTCATATGACGATTGCTCCTCGTTTGGAACGTGTAGATGGACGGTGGCCATCCATGTCAGAGATCGACAATGAGCTGAAAGTCGATCAGGCTCATTATCGATGCCGGGCGCGCATCGTCGACAGGTATAAGCAGGTTCGGGCGACGCGTAGACAAAAGGAACTTGAAAGACCGATGGGATTGGCGGCCGAAGTGAAAAATCAGTTGCTTATGATAACAAGTTCGCGGCCGTCAAACAATCACAACGACAGCGATAGCGATAACAAAAACAAGCCGCTGCCGAGTAATAACAACGCCGTTAATTTGAGCAATAAAATCAAAGGCCACGCTCACAAAAGGCAATCGTCCACTGTAGTAGAAATTGACAATTTTTACTCATATCGCCACATCGAGGGTAACTCAAGACGTTCAGATGTTGGGCCGACGAACAGGCTAAATACGGCTATGCATAACGGCTCAAGACAACGGCGGAATTCTACCACTGCTGAGA
>JAIUCT010000131.1:572165-609877 GCA_021307375.1 Tetraneura akinire
ATTATTATTATTATTATTATTATTATTATTATTATTATTATTATTATTATTATTATTATTATTATTATTATTATTATTATAATTATTATTATTATTATTAATATTATTAATATTAACAAGTTGTAGGTACAAATAAATTTTCAAATTAATAGTAAAAATACATAGCTATACATGTATTTTAATTAAAATAAAGAAAAATGTAACTACTAAATTAACATAATTATTATAGTGCCGAAAACTCTTACAGAATTTATTTTTCTAAAATTTCTCAAATATACTTATGCATGACTTTTGTTTTGTTGACATATATTACATTTATTTATCTGCATTACATTATAAATTATAATATGTTTTTATATTACATATAGGTATAAATTTAATTTTAATTTATTTATAAAAAAAAAAAAGAAAAAAAAAAAATATCTATAATATTTTTATTTATTTATATATTAATATTATTTAATAATGTAATTTCATGTATTATTAATAATTTTTAACAAATTAGGTAGTTTTTTGTTAATTAAAAGAGTATATTATGTGCTTCGCCTAGCCTTAATTATTCTATTTGATTACCTAGTTAAGTATTTAGACATAAATGGTTTTAAATATAATGCACACATAATGACACTGTGTCAAAATAGATAAATAATGTTTGTGTTTAAATTAACTTTTTTTTTTTTTTTTTAACAATTAAATAGGTTCTATAACATATTAGAATATATTGTAATAGTTTAGTTTGGTAATAAGTAGTTTTAGTAAATAAGATTTTTTGAAAATACACTTTGATCTCGTGTGTATACTTTCGAAATACTTAATTAAAATGAAAAAATTGTTGGATAAAAACTCTGTTTAAATTATGTAATGTAATTATTTTACATGTTTGTTGGTTCATAATAAATATTGTATTTTATTCAACTGCAACCGTTTGTTGTTTACTTTATTTATTCATTTTCTCTTTACTTTTTCCATGATAATACAAACATATAATATTTAATCGATCAAACTATATTAATAATGACAAAAGTTAATTCGTATATACGTAGATATATTAAGTTTGAAATCGTAAGTAAAAGGAACAAATATTACAAAGAATTTTACATAATCTGTACTATCGTAGTGGAACCACACTACTTGGACGTTTATATCTTTTTTCTTTCTTTCTTTTTTTTTTTTCGTATGTACAATGAGGTGGAAACTTTTTTTCGAGTTATTGTCTTAAGTGAATTTTTCACAAAATAATATTCGAGTCGACGAAAGAAAAAGTTTATCATAATACGCTTGAAAATAAATTATTAATACGACGTTATATTTATATACGTAACATAATAATAAACCAAGTTTCGGTGAAACTGAAAGACGAGATAATCTGATCATAAAATCCAAAATAAAAGTACGTACCTAACTAGAACAGTAAATTCATACGTGTCAAGTAAGTAAATATTCTGTTTAAATTTTTGTCATTCGCAGTTTTTAAGTTATTATCGTTTTCCAACATTATTTTATGTGCCTATAACAATAGTAGCGCAAAAGTTTATTGCGTGGTTATTTACGAGCCCATAAACTATCGTATATACCGCTACGTTCGTTGTACATTGTTGAAAAACTTATAACATTTGTTATGGATTTAATTCTCTCCGTTAACCAAATACGCGCAAAACTTTATTTGTGCATTATTATTTACGGGCTTAAACATGAACCGTATATTATTATTTGTATTTCCACAAATGCTATGGCAACACATTCAATATTTCCCAAGCCATTTTGATATTATTAAAATAATATTTATGAGTTTAATGTGAAGAGAACCGACAACACGTGACGTCAATAACTCAAAAATCTGAATTTGCGACTTTTGAAAATTTTCAACATACGTGAGTCAGACGAATCTTAAATAAATTACTGTAATTACATTTTTATCAATACCATACAAGTATGTCGATGTACTGCGTAAGCGATCGGATCGTAAACTTCAAACAAACGAACTGGAAATTGAAAACGGTAGGTAAAACATAAAACAAGTTTGAACAATTCAATCTGTTAATCGTTTTGTTATATTTCATATTAGTCCGGCTGTATACGAGTAAATTATGATTACAAGTAATAATAAAACACACGCAATAAAATTATTAAATAACTAAATAATATTTTAATTAAAAAACAAAATCGTGTACTAATGTAATTGATATAATAATTTTAATTCATTCAACTTTAATTATTTTAATCGTGTTTACAAAATATTTATTTTTATAAATTTATTTACATTTACTCGTATATTGTACCTAACATTAGTATTGTTTATTACCTACTTTATATTATAATTGTATTAAAAAGATTAATAACATTGAAACCATTATATTTCTTATGACTTTTAATAAAATGTGTGGTACCTAATTAAAATACTAACTAAAAGAGGTACCTATAGACAGGGCTTAAAGTGGGAAGGAAGTGCAGGGGGGACTCAAATGCCATAGAAATTTTGAGCGTTCCATATTTTTTTTATATAATGTAAAAACCATAAATTAACAAAATTACAACACATTAAAGAATAATATAAGTCCTACCTATAACCTAACCGATAGTGTGATAGAACCTTACAACAAAATATAATACGTATTTATATATTATTTTCTTTAGAAAACTTATAAAAAATCAAGATTTTTCTAAATGGGTGCATATAATTAATAAAACAAATAATTATCACTTTATTACTTTCGTTATTGAGCGTTCCAGCGAACTTTTTTTAAGTAGTTGATTAAAGGGGACGCTTTTTTTGTGCTGTCAGAGGTAGGAGGACTGAGTCCCCTTGCGTCCCCCCTCACTTTAACCCCTGCCTATAGATAATAAGTTGAACAATTTTTAGGGAGGAAGGAATACTTATCTTTTATCTTCTATTAGAGAATAATATTAATAAATACCAAATTATAGAAACACAATTTCATATTTATAAAAATAGGTTCTGAATTAATGGTGGTTTTTACGTATCTACGCCCCGTGGCACAAAATGTCTTAATCCGGTCCTGTATATAATATCTGTTACACCGATTTAAACAGTTACGGCGTAAATGCAGAAATCATAAAAAATTAAACGTTGAATTCCATTAGTTAATTTGATCTTTATAAGTTTTTCGCGTAAATCAAAATTATAACATGATACAAACAAAATGTTGTCCAATATGGACAAAAATATAAATATTATTAAATTATATTTATTTAAATAAATAATAACAAGATTATAAAGACTTGATACTTCTGCCGCAGGTATACAGGTGAGAAAATCATAGTGTTTTATTTTAATTAGAATTTGAATGCAATGATAAACCATCGCATTCGAAAAAACGATTCTGAGCGGAGCTCAGTCAGAAAATGTAGGTATTTATTAAAATTTTGACATTTTTTTATTAAATATTTAATAAAACGCAAAATTTTATCACACATATAGGGATCATATAAGTATACTGATACATATAATATATACATATAGTACATCAGTGGTGCTCAACCCACGGCACGAGGGTTACAACTGGCCCGCGGAGGTATTCTGTGATCTGTGTGGCATAATGGCATATTATAAGTTTTCAAATAAAACAAAATATTATTATTAGTTACTTAATTTTCTGTTACGTTTTTCTGTTTGAAATGTGAAATTTTTTAAGCCACAAATAAAAATTACTATTATTATTTCTCATAAGGTATATCATCTTTTTTATGGTTCAATGCATTTTCTATATTAAAAATGAAGAACTGGTGATAAAGAACTAATGAGTATCATATAATAATTATAAGTCTCGCGAAGCATTATTTATGGAATATAGATCATCGGCCATCGCATAGTTTTTAAAAGTGAGGAAAGCCGCTTCGCCTACCGGCTCCGCTCGTTTCCTTAAGTGCCGCTTTGCGGCACTTATCGCGAAATAAATATATCAAATCTAATACCTAAAACCTAACCTATCTTTGATACTAGTGCAGATAGCATCTAATATGTACCATAAGATCAAAAGAGTGTAAAAAAAAAAAAAGTGATTGTATCAAAAACAACAAAATTGCATTTTTGGTGTAATTGTGCGGTAATGGGCGACGCCCGTGTTCGTGTGTAGAGGAGAGTAGGTGACGATTAATAGTGTCAATCTTTCGTAGTATTTGCCTATATTAGCATGCAGTTAAATGCGCCGTGAGCCGTGACATATTTTAAAATTTCGCTAACAGCAGTGGCGGCTCGTGATCACTAATCAAGGGAGTGCCGAGTGCAACTTTAAATATCTTTCTTTATATAAACAAAAAATAACATATAATACACATTTTTTAATAATATTAATACTTTATTTTTAATACAAATTATAAATCATTAAGGAATTATTTTATACATCGGGTTTTTGTTGATAAAAAATTAAAAAAGACATTTATATAGCAAACACAATGCACACGTATCGTGTTACGTCTTGCGTATAACAGTTCAAATAAAAATGAAATTATAATAGTATATGGGTATAAAATTATAATAGAATATTAAGTCTTATAGTAGTTATAGGTTATAACAATATTCTAAATAAAATAATATTAGCAATCATTAAATTTATTCTTCTTGTCAAATGACTAAAAATATTATTTTATGTCATAGCTACGTGTTTATGAATTGGAAATACTGGAAAAATAAAATCCATAGTATTTATATAATATGTTGTAATTAAATTATTATTTGGACGACTCGTTGGGTCGTCCAAATACTTGCATTAGAAATCAGTTTAGATGTATATATACGCACGGGCATGATCATGCGTATAGTAATGTATTATACTTATACTAACGTATGGGACATGGGAACTCGTTTTATTACAACTGGACGACGAAATATTTCGTCCTACGTTCCTACCCAAAATTATATGTAAAAACAGGTTTTTGTAAAGGTAAACACGTAGACACTTATTCGAACTTTGTACTCCACAATTTCACAAATCCACAATACGCGCATGAGATAAGACATAATTTAAAACTATAAAGTACCTCTATATATCACAATATATAGTTGTAGACAGTGGCTTGAGTTTGAGTTTGTGGTTAGGGTAGACATTTTTTTTTAGAAAGAAAGGCATTCATGTAGCAGGTGATCTACTGCAGTAGAATGATCTGCAAATTTAGGACGAGTGATCTACGTACAAATAAAAAAAAAAAATTTTTTTTAATAGTATAAAACACATAATATTTTTTATTACGAGTACGTCATAATATTATAAAATTCGTCAAATATAAAAAAATAAAAAATAATACAAATTTTAATTACAAAAATATATATTATATTATATGAAAAAATAATAATATAAATTATATGTAAAAAAGTGCAGTACAAATAATATTTTAATGAAATAATGTAAGTTATTTTGTTAAAAAATATGCATATATTACACATATGCTATATAAAAAATTTCATATTGTTACATAGCACGTTATTCCCGCCGACCCTTCAATTGTAGATCACCAACTACACCTAAAACGAAGTAGTAGATCACCTGCTACACGAATGCCGAAAGAAATAATTATATAAACAAAAATTTATGTTCAAAATGTGTATTATATTTACTACACAGTACACGGGCACCGGCTATTAAATACGTATTATTATTATTCGATACGAATAAGAATATTATTACAAGAGGTGTTATCGGAATGCGCTAATGCGGGTAGGTACATTCATAAATTTTATGATAATATAATATATATTAGTGAAACATGTCTCCAAAACACACTGCGCCAGACACCCCGCTTTGAAGAACCTACCACACCGCATTATAACGCATTATTAAATTATTAACCGCATATTCACATTGTCACTTTATACTATATTTTCTACTATTGTTTGGTGTTACCCGACTGCCAACGCTCGACAGCACCTATTTAGGGTCCGGACACACTAGGACCGTCCGGGCCGTACGGCATAACCGTCCTGGTGTGGCTGGACCCTTATACCTCTTAATAGTTAATATTTTATTTTTATATTTTATATTGTTATAAACCAAAGTATAATAATAAAATAAATATGTTTTTCAAAAAAAATATTATTATTCATATTTATAAATTATAATAATTAATAATAACGCACCTATAATAAAAATACAATAACTACTCGTATTAACTACTACTCGCGGACGGCCTAGGAAAAGTAGGTTAGATACAGTGGAAGAAGACCTCAAGAAAACAGGAGTAAGACAGTGGAGGACACAAGTTCATAACAGGGAAGAATGGAGACAGATCGTGATGGCGGCAAAAACTCTTCAAGAGTATTAAATGCAAGCAGAAGAAGAAGATTAACTACTATTCATCATATTTGTTACGTGTAAAATAGTATTAATTATTATTTTATTTATCTTGGTAATTAATAATATCACAAATCTGTGACATAGAGCATAATAATTACCATAGAGTACCTATATGTAAGACCGTGATTTGCATTAACCAACTCACACCTGCCATATAGTATAATACTCGCGATCGTGGCTTACACAACGGCCGCCCTATGCGCAAAAGTTTGCCGTCGACTACGTTTCTTATTCTGATTCTCTAATCATGTAATAATGTAATTAAATAAAAATATTATATAGGTACTGTATATTTTTCTTATCTTGTGAATGTATTATGAATTTCAGACTCATGGAGTACAAAGGTCATTAGGTAACATTAGGTGAACATTAGGTATATGGGACGAAATATTTCGTTGTACAATTAATAATAATACGGGTACTGGGATACTTAATACAAATTATTATTCGAGTGATCGTGCGCGTGCGTATACATCTAAACTGCTTTCTTATGCTGCATTTGGACGACTCAAGGCGTCGTCCATATAATAATAATTATGCTGGTATTATAACGTAATATAAATACCAAGGATTTTACTTTTCTAGTCATTTCTAATTCATAAACTCATAGACACGTAGTAGTGACATAACATATAATTTTAATAATAATTAATAATTTTAATCATTATTTTGACAGGAAAAATCGAATGGATTTTGTGTTAATATTATAATTTGTGTTAATTTAATTTATTATTTTCCATTTAAAGAAAGATATTTAAAGTTGCACTCCCTTGATTAGTGATCACTAGCCTCCACTGGACTATTATTATATTTCGTTATAAATATTTTTCTAGACTTATTCAGATATTCAATTACATTGTAACGTAAAATTAGTAAATTTACAAAATTATTGCGATACTTCTATTAAAATTAAATTAATTATTGAAATTTGTATAATATTATACGGTCCTTAGTGGGCGATCGCCCCTACCCCTATCGCCGTGGTCAGAATACGATTGAGCACGTTGGACCTTTTTTGTGTACGATTGAGCACAGACTATTGTTAACAATGACTAGCTACCTACACCCGAAAAACAACACGATTGAGCACTATTTCTTGTGCGGCGTTGCCATATTTATTTTGCACGTAATAATAATATAAATAAAAAAAAATAAAGTCGTAGTTTATGTAAGAAAAAAAATTAAATATAAAAAAAAAAAATTAAATTAAAAATTAATTATAAAAATTTTCATTGGTTAGTTCAAAAAAACAAAGGTTTCGCGAAACGAAGTTTTAGGTCACACGAAATCACTGCCTATCCGCACCAGTATTCGTTCAATGGGTAGGTATTAGGTAGGTATGCTTTAGTCCCTTGGGGCGTAGCCCCATCCCCACGAAAAGTGCCGCAAAGCGACGCTTGAGGAAGTGAGCGAAGCCGGGGATGCGTAGCGAGCGTCACTTCCACGTGAAAAGAACGATTTATCGGAAATTAATATTAACTTGTTAATATATTGTTTATAATATGTATACGTTACATATAGTGTTAAAATATCTAGATAAAAATTGTACTATACGAGTATATCTTTTCGAAACGAAAGAAGTTTGGCAACGTTTTCAATATTTAAAAATATTTTTTAATATTGAACGTGCTCAATCGTAAGGTCAAAAAGCAGATAAAAAAACGTACCGTTCTCAATCGTATGGCATCCATCGCCGCCTTGAATACGTACCGGTAAAAAATAGATCACACGATTTAAAAATTTGTTGTACCCCTCGGTCACTAATGGACATGCCTATGATTATTGATGTTTATTATAGCAACTAAAAAATATATGAATAATATCAAATTATTAAATAAAATAATATTAAATATCTTATCGTACGTTTCACTGTATTTGTTTTTTTTTAGGTATATATATATATATATCTTTATAATATACGTAATATTTGTAATATATTACTATAACTCGTACCAACTACAATAATGTTTTAAAATCGCATTAAACCATACAAATAAAAAAGGAGGTGTAAAGACCATGACTATAAGTTTAAAACTTAAAAGACAACTCGTCGATTTATTAAAAATGTATAATCTACAAAAAAAAAATAATAAACTCTCATTTTATTAATATTAGGAGTATATCAATATTTTTATACAAAATGCTCTCGTATATAAATATATATATTTTTTTTGCATAATATCGTATCAATGTATCGTGTTACCGAGGTTGAGAACCACTATTACTATTTATAAATAAGACTCCTAACGAACGTATTTAAAAAAAAAAAAAATGTGGCATGTGGTCTTCGATAATATTATGTAGGCTTGTTTATTGTTTTTTTTTCTCGGTTTTAATATTTGTGTATGAGAACAAAAAAAAAGAGAAATCGAACGTGCGTCTTAGCTCTTAGACTAAATAATTTTATTATAATATGGTCTCCAGTAAGACGCATGATCCGTATTCTTTGTTCGTTTTCTGGTGCGAGTCATTCAAAAAATAACATTACATTATACAATGTAAAAGGTACAGTGAGAAAGAGAGAAAGATCGATAATCGACAAGGACGGTGCGATAACTATTCATTATACATTGAAATACTTCGAAGGGTGTATGTCTTTGAATTTTTTCAAACACATTTATGTATAATATTTTGTTCAAACACACCCCTCGTATAATGGTGGCTGCATTTTTGTTCCTCGTTTCATCATATTTATAGAAACGACCCAAACACGTGCATTGCAAGTACATTCCTTTATTTATAATACAACGTATATATAAATAATATAATACATAAATACATTGTATTATATGCCCGTCGGAACTCGAAAGGTCAATTCTACATGGTGATATTCTTACAAAATAATATAATAAATATAGGTACATTAGATCTTCAATATATAGACGTCGGACTAAAATATATTTATGGTCTCTGTGTGTTACTTTTCAACATAAATATTATGAACAATAAACATACATATAAGATATATTTTATTATTTCGGTGCAGGAATTCTCATAGACAACGAAAAACCTACCCTGGCAGGTGGAAACGATTATTATAACAGGCACTGCCTGTTTTTATAATGACGACGTTTCGACACAAGACCGGTTTTATAATATTAACATACTTCATCCTCGGTTTTTAATATACGAGTATATAGGTAACGATATAAAATCATATTGATGTTTATTACAAGAACATAAAATATTGGATGTTAATTAATATTATAATTATCATCTCTAGAAGTCTTGACATTGATTAACGTTGACCGAATCGTTTTTTCATAAACTCCTGTTTATTTAAGAAAATAAAAGCGGATATACAAATAATAATAAAATCAATATCAATTTATTCGGAGAATACAAATATTAATCTGCGGTATAAACAATAAAGCGACAAATGTAAAATTTATACATTATTATTTAATAATAAATCCGTTAAAATGTATGTTTTTGTTATAGAACAAGGGTCACCAACTGGCAAAACGCGGTCCGGATACGGACCTCGAACAATTTTTTACGAACTCTTATTAGCGGAGTAGCTTTTACGTTATTAAGATTTTTACAATATAAAAAATAGTTAAGTAATGCAAATCAGTTTCACAACCTTATCATCAATTAAAATCAATAAAAATAAATAATATAATTTTTTCCATTAAATCAATACCTATGTAATTTATATAATTATATTTATATATGATATATCAATAAACATATAATTAAATTGATATAAGTAAATGTAATAATAAAATATGTAAATTTTTAACTAATTTTTAGTAATACGCGTAAATTTAATTTAATATACTTCAGTAAAATTTTCAGACCTTGATGCCAAAAATTGCCAATTTTATTAAACATTATTACAGTCGTACATAAAACCGAAAATTTAACTAAATATTCAACGTCCTATATTTTGTAGAAAAATTAATGAAAATTTAATTTACCACATATACTCGTATATATACCTATGTGAATACGTAATAAAATTTTTAAGTCTAAAACTTCAAAATTGCCCGAGTTATCGTGAAATATTGAAACCTATTTCGTTAGTATAGTAAATGTGTCAGTTTAATATAATAAAATTATTATTGAAAACAAAAATAAAAATATATTATGTGTAAAATGTATATAAAAAGAAGTTACAAAAGTTAAATAGGAAATTATTCAATAGGTACAAAATATCCTATTTAGGTATAAAATATACTATATAATATAATATACTATAATGTACTATTGTTATTTAATTTTTTTCTAAAGGATTTTCCAAAATGAGAATGAGATAAAAAAATTAATTTATTGTTTGATATGCTAATAAAATGATCGAACTATGTTATATTAGTGATAAATTCACAAAACGTTGGTGTGGTATTAAGAATGCAAAATGTGTTCGTTTCTATCTCTCGGAGTTCGGACGTGGATATAATGGATAATTTTCCTTTTAAACGTCCGAGCACGTTCGTTATTATTTCAATTTTATAATCCGACTTATACCTATAATAATATGTAAGTACAAATTTCTTACAATACGACAGACCGAGAAATTCGTAAAGTTAAATGCCTTTAATACAGATATTTTTATCAAAGGCTACCAAACTTTTCGAGTTTATGACTTGTTTTTGAAAAATATGCGTTTCCTTTATTTTTTTACTATTTAAAGTTAATGTTTATTATATACGAAAATATACTTTAATTTTGAAAATTAATTTTTACGATTCTTCCAGACCCACAGTTTGCCAACATCTGATTTAAATATATCGTCTAAGCATAATCCATTAAAATGTCTAACACAAAGAAATAGTTTATATAACAATGCTATTTATTATTTAAATCTATAACTATACACAGCTAGTCGTCTGTGAAATGTATGAATATATTATAATATAATTTTTTTGTTTTGGCAGTTCGTACTTTTCCGAAATTATTTTTTCTGTAATATTTTTTTTTTTTTACCCACTATAAATAATTATATATTATGTATTTTATAATTTTTATCTTACTCGTATTTACATCGGAAACGACTGACTACTTTGGAAACTTGGTCAACGAGATCCTGAAAGTTATTTTCATTATTAAAAATTAATGGTTAATGGTAACTTATAAAATTTATTATAAACTATAAGTGATTTGCTTGACATAGACAAAAGAAAGCTGAGTGGTGGAACATATACCGCTGTGAATTATATACAACGTTTGCGATCGGAATTCAAAAGATGTTAATTGGAATTATTTACTATAAGTCATGGTGAATATGAATATTTGATATTTTAAAGTGTGTTTCAGTAGAAATCATTCGAACGATCACCAAATATTTAATGAGACTAAAATATGCTACAGAAAATAATATATACGATTGGTTCATAGGGGACCAAGTTTACATATTTTATGCTACCTACTTGTTTACACATTTGTCATTATATTTAATGCCGTTATTATATTGTTATGTATTCATATTTTCTATTGACATCAAAAATATTTTTTATTAAATTTATTAACGCTAAGAATAATAATCATTTTTAATTTCAATTCGTACGGAATGGTAAAACTTATAACAAAATGTTTGTTTCTAAGAAAAACATACGTTTAGGAAAAGTCAAGAATCATATTAATATTATGATCAAAATTTAAAATAATTTTAAATTTAACGTTATTTTACTTGTATAAATAAATAAAAACGTCGACGAAAAAATATTGGTAAAATAATAAATTATTAAAAAATGCATCTAAAAGTATAAAATGGAAGATATATAAAAACCAAAAAAAAACGCAAAATATGCATTTTTATGCACAATAAAATGTCAAAACTAACGTTGTAGAAGCATGAAACGTATTTGTTTCGCACTCTGCTATTTTTATGACCATGTAAATAAAATATGCAAAATTGCAAATGTTATAAGTCTTCTGCCCTAGTAATAACATTAAAAAAAAATTCAAAATTAGTGTTAAAAAATTATATTTATATTGAGAAGGATGAGTCTGAAAGATGCTTTGATAGTATATTTTCAATATTTGACTTTAAATTAGTCAGGTTTAATCTCAAATCAGTGATTTATAATAAGTTTATTTACTTTGTAAGAAGATTGACAACTGTACATGTACTGAAACCCCTTTCCACACAGTATGATAATAGAAAAGCTATCAAAAACTTTCTTGGGATATTTCATAAAGCAGTATAAGTAACAGGTATGTCTCTCTGACGTCAAAATTGCTGATAAATATAAATGTACAATCGAAAATTTACGAAAACAATTATTTTTCGTGAATATCACCATTATAATGTAATAATACTATATTTTTAATTATTAGTTATCGTTATAATTAAAAAAAAAATCAGGTAAAGCTGAATACGGCTCTGCTCTCGTGTACCCCTATTCACACATGATGCACCCTCAATTTTAATTTTCGTTGACATGGACCTTTTGCAGATCAGAATTTACCCCCAGGGGTCGATATAGGCCACTTTGGGAACGAGTGATGTAATGTAATGTGTTATGTGTAATTGTTTTTGCGCAATAAACGATGTTGGTAAGCTAGGGAATTACCCTTCAAGGTATTTCCGGCCGTGAGCGGTAACGTAATAAAAAAAGTATAATAGGGAGCCATCGATTTTTTACGGTCAATGAAAGCGATCTGCTCAGTGCTTATATATTTCATTAACATAACTACATAATATTTCATATTCCAGTCATCGGACAACAGTTTTATTCGATAAACATTTTTTTTTTTTTAATTTTTCAAAAATGTAGGATAGGTTTTATCTATAAAAATGATTTTTTTTTAATTTTATTATAATTGTTATTATTTTAATATGATATGTATTTGTATTTACAGGAAAAAAATAATAACGTATTAAAAGGTATATATGTGTATGACTTAATTTTAAATATTATACCTATTTTTAAACATTTGTATATGATAGATGCAATATAAATATTATTTACATCATATATTTCATTTTTATAGTTTATTGCTTATATTACTACAGAATTGGATGCGAATAAGGATTGAATATTATGATTAATGTTTAAATGGGCCTTTTGTTCATTTAGGGGTATTCTGACCGATTTATATTAAACTAAACAAATATCGACAAGACAAAATCGTTATTTTTTTTTCATTTTACAATAAGTGTGTTTCCCAGACGAGAAAATGGGGCATTATATTTTATATTATACATTTATTTTATACATAAATATATTTAAGTATATTTTGTTTTCTATGGTGTTCTCTACATCGTGGCGTATACCCAAATTTAATAGCCACTGCACTCCACTGTAACCGCTGTATAATATTACGCGTCGTCACTGCGGAATATTATAAATCGTTCACGATTGTAGCCCGCCACAATGGTTTACAAAAAAAAATAATCTAAAATACAATATATTATACGATATATACGATATTAAAATAATAAAAAAAAAAAACGACCGTCACTATAAAAAAGTTATACCTAATAATAGACAAAAGGACCTAGTTGTGCTCAGAATACGCGTGGGTAGGCCGTAATCCGTGTATATAATAATATATATTATAATAAATAATATTATATTTTTTATCTGTAAACGGAGGCGTGTTTTTTTTATAATGTTACTATAATAAAATGAAAAAACGAACATAAAAAAAAAACGTCGATTTCGATTACAATAATAATTATTATATTTTTCTTATCTGTTGTGTTATATTATTATATTAATTTTATTTTACGATAAAGAGATTAGGTAGGTACTCGGTTGTGTGTGTATTGGTATTTCGTATAATATGGGAACGTTTTTTTTTTCATAATTCGACGTGGGAAAAGAGCATCTTGTGCACGGGTGTATGAGACGTGAAATATGACTTACGTATAATATAATAATATTTTGTAAATGATATAAAAACGGTCGTTTATAAACTGTAATATTTCAGTCAAGTTACGTGTTCCATTATATTACCCGATAGTCGTGTTAAATAACAAAAATTAATATCGCCAGTGGCGCGTCTTCTGACACGAACGACTGGACGACCCTACTTTAACACCCGAAAGAAATTAAAAAAATAATAATAATAATAATCAGTGGTGGTTCGTGGGTCCTGAAAGTGGGAGGGCGATCAAAAATTTCTAAATTATAAAATTAAATTTTAAATAATACTATATTTTAATTAATTCTCTAATTCTCTATGTATTTATTAATTAAAGTTAACAATTATTACAACTTACTAAACAAATTTTAGAATTTTTTATATTTAAAATCTAAACGTCCATCTTTTATTTCACTAAACATATTAATAACTTTATTATTAAAATCTAAATCGTTTGAAATCATTTCATTTTCAATATTACAAATTGTTAAAGCGTTATTAGATTAAATCAGAGGAACACTATCGGATTTTGGAATAACCGAAACAATTTTTTTATTATATTGGTGTCTCTGCCGAATCTACGTACTAAAACGATTATATTATTTCATGCAATATTATTCTTTATTATTATTACTAAATATTAATTGAGTTTATGTGAAACGAATTAAAATTAAAAGGGAAGATTAAAAACACACGTTGATACTCGTATTTATATATTTTTAAAATTATTTTTATTATAAATTAACATAATAATATTATAAATTATAATATATTGTATTCCAAAGTTGTCAGATACTACGTAAATACTGTGGATAACATTATGATCACATGTAAGTTGGAAAATACTAGAATTATTATAAATAAATACGCACTAATAATAATTCATTATATCGTAGTGTATCGTGCGACAATTCGTATCTCCCCGGCGCGCGGCGGCCATATTATTACCGAGTTTCTCCCTCCCTAATTTAGTACTTTGTTCATTGTTAAGACGGGCGACTATTCGTATCGCTCGGACATAGCGGCCATACAATGTACGCGCATAATTATTATCGTATAGCGTCCGGTAACAATATTATTATTGGTTCGATAGCTGTGCAGTTAAAACACCGATCATTTAATTATATTTTTAATATAATGAAAATATTCAAATATAATTATAATGTATATTATGATTTATGATAAATTGATAATATTGTAAATTTAAATAATTATCAATATTTAAATCAATATCAAATTAATTTTTATAAATAAGCATTTTATAGCAATTTTATTAGGGAGGCAATAGCCCTATCACCATTATGCACGAGCCGCTATTGATAATAATAATAATTTATTTCGTTGTTTCGTTATACGAATAGGTAGCTTCTATATTAGAAATAATGTAATTTTAGAATTTGAGCGAAGAGAAAAAAGTATTGGTTTTACAATTATGTGTGTCTTTTTCTTATGTCTGAAGAAACTTTACTAGGTACCCGAAATAATGCTCTAATTCTCACAAATAGCCGGTTAGATAGATTTCCGGTTAGAAAGTGGATTTTGTTGGTATATTATTAGGGTCATTTTTCCTATAGAAAAAGAGATGTAGTTGGTTTAGGTTATTTTTCGAATTTCTCAAAATTGGGCTTATGCGATAAGAAAAACTACCAAAAAAAGACTATAATACAATATATTTTAAGGAAACTGAAGTTTTGAAGAAATAAATTTCAATATTTAATTTTCATAATGACTAGATTGGTATTATTAAACTTTAAAACTTGAAAATTGTATAAGGTGTTACTTTCCTACATAGAACAAGGAGGTCGAAAAATCAGCAAAAGACCTACTTACGCTTATGAATATAAATATATAACAACTATATTATAATGCATGTATAAAACTGGATAAAAAAAAAAGCAAGAGAAGGGATACTCATGCCCCTGCCACAGGTACAAATCATAGTGTTTAATTTTAATTATAATTTGAATGCAATGATAAACCAGAAAAATTAACGTAACAGTTGCAAAATTTTGCTACACCTAATAAAATTCTCTAGAAATTTATTCGTGAAAAATGCCGTTTTTTCGTCATTTTTCGTCATTTTTTCGTCGTTTGTTCTGCCGCTTAGGGTCAATTTTGAGAAATTCTAAAAATAACCTGAATAAAGTACCAACAACATCCACTTTCCAACCGGAAACATATGCTATTCGTGAAAATCGAAGCTTTATTTCGGGTAGTAAAAGTGTCTTCAGACATAAAAAAAAAAAAATACGCATCATTGTAAAACCAATACATTATTCGCTTCTCTCAAAATCTAAAACTAAATGATAGAACAGAATACAGGCACATTATATATTATGGTATTTGAACATAATATTATGTATAAGGTTCATAATTCATATTTGATAAAATTATTTTATACTTTTTAGTTGTTCGTAATGTTTGTATCACATTAATTATTACTTTGGTGTTTGGTTACATGCATATTATTGCTGTTTATCGTATTATAATAAATTACTTTTTATACTTAATACTTCATAATATAGAGATGGACCATAAGTCCATAAGTCCATAGGTTCATAGGGTTATCTCTTTTATGAGTAATTTGACCTTTGTATTTTTATACACATAGGTACATATAAAGTTATACGAAAATATATAGATAAAATATCAATGAAGGTGATCTATTCTCCTAATCTCCACCTCATAAATACGCCACTGATAACTACTATGACTTGTATATAGTATTATATTATTTTAAAATTAAATAACTCGTGCGCGTATTGTAATATTCGTATGGTACAAATTACAAAGGTCGAATTAGTTAACCTGTGTGTTATTAACGATAATACCACAGAAAAACGTTAAAACACATAATAGGTACATAATACTCATAATAATGTTATTTTGTGGTTATATGTATAACGAACGAAATAATATTTCGTAATAAGACGGACGTCCATTTACGCAGGTGATAGTGCGAATTAATCGAACAGCTTTCCTATGCAAGAGCTCTTGGATGTTGGATGACACACGATGCCTCGTCCAAATAATATAAAATTAAAACGTTTTATTAGAGTAATGTCGTAGAATTCTATTTTATTTATTATTTTTACGTTTTAGCCGATTATTTCCTATTGAAATTATAAAGCTCGTAACAACAATTCGTATTTTATTATAATTTTATCCCCCATATCAATAATTTTATTTAAAATTAAATTAAATGAAACCGTTATTACGCAAACGTCATAATTTTTATAATCTAGGAACATTCTTATGAACGATTTATCACAATTTACGGTATTATGTTAATAAAAATAATATATTAATATTATTTAAAAATTAAAAACATTTTTGTAGTATTTCATTATTTTTCATTTGTATAGGAGATATAATAATTATCGACGAGACGCCATGAAATTTACCGTGTACACAATGAAAATTCAACAGTCTTTTTTCATCTTTATATTTTTCCTGTGTGATTTCAATAGCAAATTAACAATCGACTATATATCGACAAAATAACTATATACGTTCAACCGACGAGTATATTATTTATATAATAATATGAGTAATATATTTTATTTGTCCAAAGTCCAATCGATTTGATTTCGAGTTTTTTAACGTACGTGAGTAATTATTATTAGCCACTGCGTCGAGTAGAATAATAATTAGGACCATGAAGTTCATGCATTAGAAGTGTTTTTACCGAACGAAACATAAAATTGCTAGATCAACTACAAATTTGAAATATATATATACCAATCTAAATAAGAAATTTTATTAAACATATTTTTCATATTTCTAAGTTTTTTTTATTTAAAAGCATATTAAAAAAAAAAAAAAAATTGTAGAGTAATGCATATAATTCATTATTTTAATTCAATATAAGAAAAGAAAGTACCTAATATGAGTGAATTATATATAGTGAATTATGCGGCGAACACGTCCACACACGCACATATTTAGTGCCGCACGAACAAATTTGCGCCGAATACGACGCAGTGACGCACAACGTAAAACGTAAAATGTTCACACATTTCGATTTATTTCTTATCGAATTTCTAAAATCGTATAATATTTTAATATAGACACGTTGCGCACATTGGTACATCTGCCGAACGGGTAGAAAATCGTACAATAGACGCCATGTATTTATTCTCGTGTAAATCTCGTTTTATTTATTTCACGTGAACGCGACTTCCCTTTCGGACAAGTGTGTCATAATCACATATCACCCATAACGTATACACCGCAATTCAACGGGTCGCATAAACACGTATACGGTATGCCTTGTTTAATTCGCCCCTATATTTTTCGATATATTTATTTCTAGTTTCCGAACTATAGATTTATTATAATATAATACGTTGTACATAATATTACGATTACAAAGTAAAATAGTAATATGGCGTACGAATAAATCGAAATTTTGTTTTATAATATTACGAGTATTTAATGTAGAAAATCATACTAAAAAAAAAAAAAAAAAACGGCGGTCTACACCACACATCTTCCATAGAGCCATAGTTTTTGTGAATGCCGTTTTTTCGTCATTTTTTTTCATAATATTTTCGTTTAAACTAAAAATATCAACTTAAATAGCTATAAAATAAAATTGAGACTAGGGATTTTTCTAATATTTTGATATGATGTTAAGTAATATGTAAATATACTTTAGTAAAATTTTCAGACCTTAATGCCAAAAATTACCAATTTTATCAAACATTACATATATAAAAAAACGAGAATTTTATGAAATATTCAAAGTCCAGATTTTATAGAAAAATTAACCAAACTGTTCAAAAATTATACCACATATATATATAGTAGCTATGTGAACACCCAAAAAAATTTCAATAGTCTCACTTCAAAATTGCTCGAGTTATAGTGAAATATTGAACACGAATTTGAAATTCAGTTTTCGTGAAAAATGCCGTTTTTTCGTCATTTTTCGTCGTTTTTTCTACCGCTTAGGGTCAAATTCTGAGAAATTCGAAAAGTGACCTAAATAAAGTACACAACTACATCCATTTTCCTATCAAAAACATATGCTATTCGTGATAATTAGAAAATTATTTCGGGTAGTAAAAGTGTCTTCATACCTCAAAAAAAAAAAAGACACACATCATTGTAAAACCAATACATTCTTTGCTTCGCTCAGAATCTAAAACGTATTGGGACGATTGCTAAACGACAATAAAAAATTTTTCTCTCTCACTCTCTCTCCCACTCTCTCTCTCACTACTCTCTCTCTCTCGCCGGTATGAAACGCACGAACAAAACACGTTTTATCCGTACGCGACTCGGAGCGCAGCCATCGGCGCATTCTTCGAGAGTTTATTAAGTATTTCAATGTAGGTATATCCATAATGATGCGTAATATTATGTTTATGTAACGTATTCGCGTGACTCCGTCCGGTTATCTTTTCATGTATAACCAATCCGCGGACATCATCATACGTTGTACGTGTACCGTGACAATTATTATGACATGGCGTCCGCTATCCACCCTAAAGATGTGTACAGTAAAGACGATCACGACCACAGATTATATTAAAACCACCGTAGCGGTTACGACGGTGTGATAGCCGAACGGTGGTAGGTACGCCGATGGTGCGATTGTATGTCGGTAGTGGTGTGGTGGTGCAGTGATCCGATAGTGGTGGGGTAGAGGCGTGGCAACGGCGATCGACGATTAACGCCACCATCGAAGAACAGCGTTGGAGTCGACAGTAGGGACCGTGCTCAGTAGTTAAATTCGACCGTTATTGTGCGTTCTTGTGACGCATTTTACTCGCGCCCACAACGTAACCTCTCCGTATAAATTTTCAATTGACGAGCAAAAACGTGTTTATTATATAAAAAAAATAATTCGAACAGCGTTTTGAACGCGCAATAATCCATTAAACCGGCGTCGTCGTTCACACTGACGTAAGTATATTAATTATTAGAATACTTTTATTGTACTCGTTAGAAGTACATATCACATAAAATAATTTTTTTTTCATTTTTTAACTTTTTGGGTAATCATAAGCCTGTGTATATAGTCATGTTGGTTGATGAGACAGGAGTTAACGTCCCTCCGACACGATAAAAACTTTATTTGTAAACTTAGATATACATATCATATTACAAAATTACATATTATTATTGTTTGAATTTAGCATGTTTACGTGCAAGAAAGGATATCGGGACGTATACGAATTCGATGACGAACCTACACCGGACAACAAACGTGATTCAGAAGAAGAACACGGATCGAACAATGATTCGAGCAGACAAAACGAAGAGGCGTCGTCGGGAGGTCATGAGAACAACAGCCAAGACGACAGAAACGACAATGGTGACGGTGCCGGTCGTGAAGATCGTGATAACGATGAAGAATCTGGTGACGGGAAATATCCCGATAACGGTAAACATAGTGAAGAAGATTATGAGAAGGAGGACGAAGACGAAGATGACGAAAAAGACGAAAACGACGAAAACGAAGATGACGATAACGAAAACGATGAAAACGAAGACGACGATAACGGAGACGACGATAACGAAGACGACGATAACGGAGACGTCGATAACGGAGACGACGATAACGAAGACAGCGACGAATATAAAGACTCGTCTGACGATGACAGAAATCCCGCGAGCAAAAACGAATCGAGTGATACCAACACCGACAAAGAAGACAGCGATGATACGGAGAGATCAGAATTTTCTAAATCCAAGTATTTGACAGAAATTGACGAATTGAAGGCCTATATGTCCGAAATACATGTGGGATATTTCAAACGTTTCATTAAAATGACCAACATCATAAAGAGCATAATCTTCATGCCAGTCGGTAAGCCGTTGACCGATGGTAATATCGTAATGCGTGTGGCCGTAACAATTAAATACGAGTCGCAAATGTTATCTCTGCAACATAACCTGCTGGGTGCACTGCATAAAATGTTAATCGAAATCTATGAATCGGTGAGCATTTCATACGAAAAAGATTCGAGATTAATTGGGCTCACGGGACATCTGAACGAATCGATAGTAAGTGCGATCGGCACTGCAAAGTCGATCTCCATCATGAAATATGTGACATTCTGTACGACCCCGATGGGGCTGAGAACGCTGGAGAAATCGTACAAGATGCTGGTCGATAGGATGGATTGCATTATATTAGAAACGGATCGTATAATCATGTCGGTCATGAGCAAGCCGTTATGGTTGGAAGAGACGCGTGCCTGGTATTTTGAGGTGAGACAATTGCTGGACAGGATGGAACTTCACATGCAGGATATGAGTTCATCTATATCGAAATTCAGAAACAACGGAGAGAAGTTGAACAGTCGGTTTTACCCGGACAGCGAGGAATCTATTCCGTCGAAGATGGCAACGACGCGAGCTGCGCTTCGCCGTCAACAACTCGCGAATAATATTTTACAGGTGGACTTAAATGATCAAGTGGAATCGGAATACAATTTGATCAACATGAGACAGCTGAATAGACAGCACGGAATTTCGTTGGCCAGAGTTCCCTACCACCTGCTGCCAAATAATTACAGTAACATATACCCATCCTCGTCTGCTTCAAACGCACCGTGCACTGTTACTTCTTTGAAATCTGAAACACAGAACGCGTTTTACTTCAGTCCACAACAAAAACAACAACAACAACAACAACAACAACAACAACAAAAACGACAAAAACAACAACGGCAACGACAACAACGACAACGACGACAACGACAACGACAAAGACAACGAAAACAACAACAACAAGTGGCTGACGACAAAGAGGTATTGGTGTCCAAGCGTCCGTGTTTACAAGTAACGGATGAGGTGTTGAAAAAGCGTAGCAAGAACTCTTCGTTCAATACGGATGATAGTTCGTTGTTGAAATAAAAATAAAAACAATCGCCGGTTTTGGTCAAAATATTCAGTCTGCAATAATTCATACAATATTATATATTTTTTTTAAATAGCTTTTAAGGTATAGTTTTTATAAGTTTTTATTTTCATTATATTCATTCCATATACGGACTTACGAAAAGATTATAGAACATTTTTTTTTTTATATAAGTATTTTGTAATCTTAATCACTAGTTATATTTCACGCGTTGATTTTTTCTATTGTGCCATATCGATTAACGAATACAAAAATACAGGGATTTAGTATGTAGTGGTTGAAATAAATAAAACTGTCTTTGTCGGTAATATTTCGTTTTTTTAATTTAATCTAAAGTCAAAAAGGCGAATTTGCTTTAATAACATGCTTGTGTTTAATATTGAAACAGTCTTGAACATTTGTTACCACTCCGGTTTGAAGACACTGAAGATAAACGGTTAGGGAATTAATGAACATATAAGTGTTGGCAATAAAACATGTTGCATTGTTGCACGTCTGCACGATAATAAACAAAGGTGCATAACACGAATACACGATTACATTAATTATTTTATATTTACTCAGGTGATAAAAACAATTTAATTTAATAAATTATAAAAATAAAGTTATTGTGCGATTAAAAGAGTTTAGTAGTATTTTAATAATAAGTGGAAGCTTTACATATGTATAATAAAGATAGAAAATAATGTTATGTTTAAATATCGATAACATATTTTATTTTGCTTATATTCATTATAAATTTCAAATACATAAAATCAAACAATTATATTTCTTAAATGCATACTTAAAAGAGATGATTAGGTTTAAAATTTTAATATACATACAATTTTGCAGATACACTAAAATTTTTTTAATATTAAGAAATACATTTATAAACAATTAGGTAACAATTAAAATAAAAATAAATTATAATTATAATATTAATATTTTCTTAAAAAGTATCGAATAAAGAATATATCATTATATCATATTTAAGTACATTATTAAACCAAATTATGCACCTATCTATTTTAGATTCTGAGCGAAGCGAATAAAGTATTAGTTCTACAATGATGTGTGTCTTTTTTAAGTATAAGGACACTTTTACTACCCGAACTAATGCTTCGATTTGCATGAATAGCATGTTTCCAGTTAAAAAGTGGATGTAGATGGTAAATACCAATAATAACATTTCGAATTTCTCAAAATTGACCCTAAGCGGTAGAAAAAATGATGAAAAATCGGCAATATATTAATCAATACCTACCTTACATTATCTGACTGAACTTCACTTAGAATCGTTTTTTCGAATACTAAATAATTGTATTGAAATTTCAATCAAATTACAGCATTAACAACTGTATCAACACAATGTTAAAAAAGATGAGCTGATACTCCTGCCGCACAGGATACAGGTGTGCGAACCATAGCGTTTAATTTTATTTATAATTTGAATGCAATGATAAACCATTGCATTCGAAAAAACGATTCTGAGCGAAGTTCAGTCAGATTATAATTTTCGTTTGAACTAAAAATATCAACTTAAAACAGCTATAAAAAAAAATTTAGATTAGGGATTTTTCTAATATTTTAGTATGATGTTAATTAATATGTAAGTATACTTTAATAAAATTTTCAGACCTTAATACCAAAAATTGACAATTTTATCAAACATTATATACGTAAAAAGGAGAATTTTACGAAATATTAAATGTTCAATATTTTGTAGAAAAATTTAAAAAACGGTTCCAAAATTTTACCACATATATATAATAGCTATGTGAACCTTCAAAAAAAATTTCAGGTCTCTATCTAAAAAATTGCCTGAGTTATCGTGAAATGTAGAAATTGAATTCGTCAAAATTTCATTTTTCGTGAAAAATGCCGTTTTTTCGTCATTTTTTCGAAGTTTTTTCTACCGCTTATAGTAAATTTTGAGAAATTCGAAAAATGACCTAAATAAAGTACCATCTACATCCACTTTTACATCTGAAACTCGCTATTCGTGAAAATCGAAGCGTTATTTCGGGTAGTAAAAGTGTTTTCAGAATATTTATTTATATGTATGGATTCTAAGATTTTCGTTTTCCTAAAAATATCAACTTAAAACGGCTATAAAAAAAAATTTTGACAATGGATTTTTATAATATTTTAGTATAATGTTAAGTAGGTAATATGTAAGTATACTTGAGTAAAATTTTCAGACCAAAATACCCAAAATTGCCAATTTTATCAAACATTATATAGGGGAGAGTTGGGTAAAATAGGGTAGGCGGATAAAACGGGGTATAGGTGGTATCTGGTCACCCTGTAATCGATTGGTGACAATCAAATCGTATTTCATCAATACAATGCTTATCAAAACATGTGATGTTTAAATATTTATTCTTTATCAAATATTCTTATCATAAAACAAATTTATTGTTTTCAACATGTAGCGTAAAAACTTTTTCGATATCACGGATTTGCATTTTTCACGGTTTTCTTTCAAATATTAAAAACAGGCAATTATTATATCTTATTAAGTACTTCATAACCTTTGTTTTTAAATAAACACCAAGGGAAATAGTTAAATCAAAGTTTTTTAAAACAACATTGTGTGTGAATAGTTAATTTTGTCTAAAACGGGGTACCCAAGAGTTGGTTAAAATGGGGTACCCCATTTTAGCCTTAGTTACTATTGTAATCCTAAAAACATAATTTATTTTTATTATTGTCACCCACACAAATGAATGTTGTATCCATATAGTGTAATTGCCTTTTTAGTCTTATTTTTTTATAGTTTAATTTTGTTAATATTATGAATTTTGATTAATTTTTCAAAACTTAAATGATTTATATTCCAATTGTATTTATGAATAATAGATTAATATTTGTGTAGAAACTAAAATTTATTTCTGTTTAATAATACAGAAAATGCTTATAAATAAATTACAATTACAACTTATTTTAGGCATTTTTATATGACTATTGTTAAATTTAAATAATTATTTTGTAATTTTCATTATTAACTATTCCTGTACTATTACTAAGATTTTTTTTAGATGTTTTGTTGTTATATTATAGTTAACAACAAAACATCTAAAAACAATCTTAGTAATAGTATAGGAATAGTTAATAATGAAAACTACAAAATTAATTGTTTAAATTAATTTACAAGGGATAATTTTATTTGTTTTCATTACAACTTTTTTTTATTTTTTTTATAATTAATTAGTTTTTAATATTATTACCAAGAACATTTTAATTTTGTTACTCATATTAATATGAATATAATATAATAAATAATAAAGAGAAATTTTAATTTTCAGCATATTTTTAATCATTCCCCATTTTACCCAACCGACTACCCCATATTATCATACCAGGTGACTAAAATGGGGCAAAACATTTTTTTTTTTTAAAATGTAAAAACTAAAAAAGTGTTAAATGACTACTCAAATTACAAACATGGATGTTTAGGGAACATATAAGAGAAAGTTTTTGGCTTTTGAAAAGTTGTTATAGTTCAATAGTTTAAAAGATATGAGAATTTATTCCCTAGGGTCCCCATTATACCCAACCTTCCCCTACGTAAAAACGTGAATTTTACGAAATATTCAAAGTCTAATATTTTGTAGAAAAATTAACATAACGGTTCCAAAATTTTACCACATATGTATAATAGCTATGTGAACACCCAAAAAAATTTTCAGGTCGCTATCTTAAAAATTGCCTGAGTTATCGTGAAATATAGAAATTGAATTTGTCAAAATTTCATTTTTCGTGAAAAATGCCGCTTTTTCGTCATTTTTTTCAAGTTTTTTCTACCGCTTAGGGTCAATTTTGAGAAATTCAAAAAATGACCTAAATAAAGTACCAACTAGATCCACTTTGCTACCGGAAACATACCCTATTCGTGATAATCGGAGCATTATTTCGGGTAGTAAAAATGTCTTCAGAATAAAAAAAAAAAAAAAAAAAAAAAAAAAACAAAAAAAAATCACACATCATTGTAAAACCAATACATTCTTCGCTTCGCTCAGAATCTAAAATAAATAAATAAATAAATAAATACAATTTCAATATTTTATTTTAGTTGGTCCTAAATCCCAAATATATTTCAAAAATAAATATATTTGGAATATATTACTAAAATAATAAATAGATACCTATTATAATATAGAAATATTCAAAAGATTCGTTACGTTCCAAAATGAAGGTAATTTTGAACATTTAAAACTTAATTATAACCTTTCTACCCAAATTTAAATAAAAACAAATATAATATTAATAATAATTACTGTTGTATTATAGGTATTAAAAGTAGGTATATAATGTATATGTTACAGGTAGATTGTTTTCATTCTTTGAGTTTTATTTTGTAAAACGATATTTAGAATATTAACAGTATAATACGAGTCCATCCAAAGGCGGATTTACGGGGAGAAATGTTAATAACAATGTTATTATAACGTAGATAGTTAATAATGATTCTAATTTTTGTACAATCGTACATATTATTCAATAAATTATATCTAAAATATATTGTTAGTACCTACATATCATTGAATATATTAATTTACTATAATTTTAGATTCTGAGCGAAGCGAAGAATGTATTGGTTTTTACAATGATGTGTATCTTTTTTATTCTACCCGAAATAATTTTGTAGAAGTACATATCGGTTTTTATAACGATACGTATCGGGAAAAAACCGATATGACGTTAGATTTCTAGTAAATTGGATGTTTTCTATGGTTCCAACATTCTGATTACAGTTTTCACTAATTTCGTTTAACGATAACGTAATTTAAATTTTAAATATTAAATTTATTAAGTAATAAGTGGGTACCTATTTAATATTTAATTATTTAATAAAAATTTAAAATTAAAAAATTCTTCATAATGGAATTATTTATAACAGAAGTATTGCTTCGTAGAAACACCTCTACATCAATTATTATTAAAAATAAAAGGAAAAGAAATGGTATTCAGTTTTGAATTTAGTATATAATTTAAACTGAAGAAAATTTTCCATACTTATAGTTATAATATAATTATATATTATATAATTATATTATATATATTATATAATAATAATATTACATAGTTACATACCTACTTATATTTTTTGAAAATACATAATTTTATGTATATAATTTTTAAATTTTCATTATTTCAGAAATATATCTATTTAGTTTCCCACCTAATTCTATATGATAAGTACGTACCCCCATAGAGAAACAAGTTCGTATCACCGTAACGTACCATCACGTACCGAAGTCTAATCCCGATACGAATAGATACGTATCGCAAACGTACCACTGTAACGTACCGTAAATTTCTTGAACGCTAGAGTTTCCGGTACTATCGATACGTATCGATACGTTTTATTTTACTTCTTGAAAATCTTGTATAATATGACCTTGATTACACTGTTACCCCAAAGTTACAACAAAAAATATTCACCAGGACAAAAAATATGGCAAAATGCAACTAACTTTTTGATTGCCCCTCGTATATTTAACTTTAATATTTTATTATTTAACTTTTAACTGAAGTTTCATACGTCATACATAATTCTTTTATACAAACGATTATATATTTTTAAATTATATCTAGTAATTTTTACCATTATTTTGCTCATGCTTTTGAATTGGATATAATTCATTAATTCATAAAAAATTAATTAAGATAAATATATCATATTGCTTATATTTTAATTTTTTAATCGTTTATATTTATTAATAGGTACGTATGGGACATGGGTATGGTCTAATAAAAATAATAATTAATTTTTAATTATATTATTTTATCACTTTCTAGTTGTATTATAAATTTATAATATTATAATAAATAATACGTTAAAATGATGATATAATATATATACCTTTAAATAATTCTTATATATGTATAACTTATTTTGTTGTTACATCAGTATGACAGTATAATGCCCAAGTTGTTTTTATTTATTTATAATGATTGAGTCTATTAACGTCTAGTCCAAATAACATTTCAAAATGATATGTTTAATTAAGTACAATTATTAATTATTGTTAAATGGCTATATTATTACATGTACAATAAACTGTTCTACCAATGTATCTATTTATTAAAAATTATCTATTTAATATTATGATTATAATAAAGGTTTATATATATTTCCACAATTTAAATTTATGATATTACCAATAAATATCAAGATAATATTTTATGTAGGTAGATATGCCTATATTATATTGTCTACAACTTTCAGAATAGTAGGTAGGTTTACAATCATAAATACATTTTCTGTTATAAGTCAATTTAATTTATTTATTTATTTTTTTTATTAGACATTAGGTAACTTTTTTGATGTATTTTTCTTTAGAATACTTACATTTTAAAATAATAGTTCAATCATTTCAATCTATAAAAGTTTTACCTGATGTATATAGAAAAATATAATTACATTTTAATTTCATTGATCATCAATATCAAATTTCTTGGCTTTAAATAAAATACACAAATTATTAATATAGGTAATTTTATTATCATAATTTTATTTTTTAATCAAATATGTAAATAAATATATCTTATTGATAATAATGATAATAATAAAAAAAAAAAATATATATGATTATTAATTATTATAATTTTAAATAAAATAAAATTTGTTCAATTTAGACAGGTACCTATGTAATACAGAAATATTTGTAATAGTACTTGAAAATTATATCTTAAATCAATATAAATCATATTTCATATAAATAATTTTTTCTAATGTTTTCATTAATTTTGTTTGGGAAGGTATATAATATTATTATTGTAAATGCAGTTCAATCCTTATTTTTGAAATTTAATTCAATTTATTATTAAACTAATAATAATAGTTGATACAAATAATTTATTAGAGAATATACAATAAATATATTGATTTTTAATACATTATAATATAATTTACTGTCTAAACTTTAAATAATTAAAATTAAAATTGTTATTGAAAACAAAATAATTATGTTCTATTATAATATAGTTAAAAAATAAAATTTCAATCAGTGTCATTTTTTATTTCCCTATATTTTTATTGTTTTATCTAAAACATGTTGTAGATTTATAATTAATTATTTTATAAAAAAATTAAATCAGTTATACAGTACACTTTAATATTATATAAAATATAAATTATGTGAATATTACTATAAAAGGATATTATTTCACATTTGATTATGGGTAACAAGATTTTGTTGTATACCACTTAACAAAATTACCTATATATTTTATTGGAGAGAGATTATATCTAATTGTAAAACTAAAATTGAATATATTGTATTAAAGATATATATCATAATTCATGCGAAGAAGTATAGTTTATATATAATTTCAGATTGATATATATTTTCAGTAATGTTGTATATTTGTATTAATCTTTTTTACAGTTCACATATTATTTGTATGATTCCTGTCCAAACAACTTTTGAATTTCTTCTAATGTTTTGTTTTTGGTTTCTGGTACCTTCTTGTATACATAGAATACGAAGAAACCAAGGAAAACGACAAATATAAGGAATACATTTGAATCCAAAAGTTGCTAATTCATAAACAAAAATAATATAATATTAGTCACAATTTCTATAAAACCAACAATAATAATAATTAATTTTAATAAATTAAAATTTTAATTAAATTATTAATTTTTAATAAAAATAAATAATTCATTTTTCTTAACATTTACAATTAATATAATTAATTTTGTTAAAAACATTATATTACTGTAGAAGGAATACAGATCTAAAGAGGATAGAGTTGAATTTTGATTAAAATTTAAAAAAAATGTATTGATTTGATAAATTATTACATTTTAAAATATGACTGAGTAAAGTTCATCAGATAATATATGTATTGATTAAAATTTTTAGATACATACAGTCTACACTCTACATAAATGACCATAAATGAGTCTAACCTAAACAAAACTATCCTTTTTACAAGTGTAATCCTTCCACAACAGTATCAGCAATTCAATATATATTATAAACAGCTACAAAAAAAAAAAAAAAAAAAAAAATTTGTAAATATAATATATGAATATTCACAATTATTTGGAATTGAGATAAGTAATATGTATTTGATTTTCAATAAAATTATATTTAACATTATTGTAAAATATTTAAAAATAATTAAAATCCATATAAATACTTTAAATATCGATTTTACTCCAACTTAAACTTTAAACACCTATAAAGAAAAATTGATACTTGAGATTTTCAAAAATTTCAGAACTACTTGTTAACAAATATTAAGTATGCTTCAATAAAATTTTCAAAATTTTTTGTCTTTTTTATTAATCAGTATTGAAAAATATTAAGAAAAAAAATAACTACTTATATGTTTTCTTAGATTTTCGATTACACTAAAAATTTCAACTTTAAATAGCTATAAAAAAAAAAATAGAATAACTTTTCTAATAATTTGATATTATTTTAAATAATATATTTGAGTAAAATTTACTTCAGTTAAATTTTCAGTCAAAATTGACAATTTTATCTAACATTATACCTATAGATAAAAACGAGAAAAAAAGGAAATATTCAAAGTCCTATATGTTGTAGAAAAGTACCGGTTGCAAAATTCTATCATCTATCATAAAAGGTATTTATGTTAATACCCAAAAATTTTTTTGCTATTCATAAACATCTGAACATAATTTTGGGTTAAAAAATTTTCTTCATACATAAAAACATATAAAAATAAAGATATACATCATTGTAAAACCAATACATTTTTCACTTCGCTCAATATCTAAAAAAAATTTAAATAATTATTTTAAAAAATATCTATATTTTTACATGGAACATTAAGTAATCGGATTTTACGCAGAATAGATAATCATTATTATTAATAATAATAATATTAACATTAAATTGTAAATTAAAAAAAAAGAAAAAAAAAGTATATTACTTGTAAAGGTAGGAAACTAAGGCCAACGACGAAGTTGGCTGTCCAATTGACTCCTACTGCTATACTAGTGGCCAATGGTCTGGATGAGGAGTTGAACAATTCGGACACCAAGAACCATGGAATAGATCCGGGTCCAACAGCGAATGCAATTACGAATACCATCACAAATATGATAGATAAATAAGACATCCAGTAGATTGTTTTCTGTAAAATTTATATAATTAAAATACAATAGATATCTATAGATTATTATAATAATTAATTTAAGTTAGGTATTTCTATTTTCATTTTAAAATTTGCCATAAAATACTTTCTATTTTACATTCACTTACGACAAACATTAGAGAAATAGTAAGTAGTACAGTATCAATGAACATGGATGAGAAACCGATAAGTAGTAATGTTTTACGGCCAGAAATTTCGACCAATAATAGTGAGATTAATGTCATGAACACATTTAAGGAGCCCATACCGAGGGTGGCATATTTGGCACCGTCCGTAGTCATACCCGCCATTTCGAAGATTTTCGTGGAAAAGAACATTACCTGTAAAATAAAAATTGAATAATTAATTTTAATAAGTATGTTGAAGAAACATTAAATAATTTTGTAACTATAAATAATTAAATAATATATATAATATTCTCTCCAAAACTTACTGCATTGATACCAGATAATTGTTGGGACAACATAATCATCACGGATATTCCCAACGGAATTTTTAACATTGGGTTAGATAACATCTCTTTGAGTGTGACACGTGGGATCATTTTCATCGCTTCATTCTCAGCTCTCATTTCGTCCATCTCATCGTGCACCTCGATTGTTCCTCTCAACCATTGTAAGTCTATGCAGATATATAACATAATATATTAAATGTTGACAACCAAACAAGCGCGCCTGCAGGGGGCAAAGAGGCCATTGCCTGAGGGCCCCCCGGATTTTTTATACCAATACTAAAAAAATAGTCAATATACCTACCATCGAAATAATATTACAAAATTACGTATTGATAAAATATATTATCTAGTTGTTATAAAAATACATAATTCACATCTAATTTCATATTAATGTTCGATAATAATTAAAAAAATTAATGAGAATATGTGGCCGTTGTAGCTATTTAGAGGCAGCAATATGACGATACACTGATACAGTAATAGTCGTATCTCGTATAGTATTCAATTATTATACTCTTTATTAGAAATTATTATTAGAAATTATAGTCCGCAACACGCACACATTTGATAACTTACTAACTACGGCCGGTGCGATTGTAAAATATTATTTTTATTGTATATTTTATATTTTTATTATTATCTATTGGCTATATATAACCTAAATTTAAACGAGTGTTGTGTTCTGCAACTTTTAATAGACGATAACAAAATAATTGCTATGAAAATAGATTCGATTACCTCCAAATTTATATTAAATATGGTTTTATTAATAATTTTAAAAATGGCAAATATTAATATGAGATATGACCTATCGCTGATCCGCAGGTTTAAACAATATTTCGTGCAAATTGTATATTTTATTTTGTTAAAATAAATTATTAAATAGTTGTGAATAATATTGCACTTTTATAATTTTAAAAAATTATTTTAAATTTTCATTTTAATGGAGCCAAATAAAAATAAAATAAAAACGTTAGGTAAGGTTAAGTTAGGTTTATGTGAAAAATATTGTTATATCTGTATATATAATATATATGTAAAGTTTATTGATTATTTAAAAATAATTCAATTGTTTTGTTCTAAGTTCTAACAATTATTACTTTGCCCCTAGTGGGATTTTATCCTGCGGGCGCACTTGCAACCAGAACAAAAATCAATCAAATTTTAAAACGGAATATAATAAAATGACGTGCATCATCGTACCTTTTTCGGCTTTGACGTCATTTTTCCTGTTGATCAATGTGTATTTGGGTGATTCCGGACAGAATGGTAATGTGATGAACATACATATTCCAGGCACGATGATCAAGGCCAATAGTATGGGCCATTTTTCTGCTGTTCCCAAAATGTAATCCAAACCCAATATTTGAGAAATTAAAATCGAAATCGTGACTACAAGTTGGTAAACAGTTCCCACCTGTAAATTATAGTCGATACGGATAATATATGAATATCTCACGGGAACAAATCGCACGCAAAGAATTTTCTGTAGGAAAGATTAGAACGCTTAAATTGGAATTCAACACGATATAGGTACTTACAGATCCTCGTAGGTTCATTGGAGAAATTTCAGCGAGGTACATTGGAGCTAATCCAGCGTTCAGTCCACAATTGATACCAATGAGGAACCGTCCAATAATAATGAATTCGTAAGAGCAATACATTTTCGAAACGCCTTTAAGTAAAATAAAATATGTAAATCATATTAACATAATATATTAATATTTATTAGGTATAATACTCGATATAATCATTTAATATGTACTTATATAATTATGATTTAAATTACATGAAGATAATCGTATTTAATAAATGTAAAACACTAAAATTAAAAAGGAATTGGTACTAATTAGTAAAATGATAGACTTTTTAATGATTCATTCCATTAGAAAACTATGTATAGGTAATAATTAATAATAAAAATAATATAGTCAGTTTCAATAATGTGAAAAATAACTTATTTATTATTATTACTTATTAGTATTATACAAACTATACAAAATATACTATTAATATATATTAATAATTAATATATTATTAATATGACTATTATTTTCTGAGTAAGTTGTAATTTTAGTAAAATTAATATTTAAAGTAGGTACCTATTTATATGGATTATTCCTATTATATTTCAATATTTCAATATTTTACAATAATGATAAATAAAATTGAAAAAAATATTTATGGTAATATGAGCATTTATATGACAAGGAATTTTATGAGCATTTATATTGAACATAGAGACTTGACAATTTTATAGGGTGTTAATTTATGTACTATATGTATATGTGTGCCGTACCTATATCTATATGGTCCCTATATGTGTGATAAAATTTTGCATTTAAATAATTAATAAAAAATATCGAAATTTTAATCAATAACTACATTATCTGACTGAAGTTCGCTCAGAATCGTTTTTTCGAATGCAATGGTTTGTCATTGCATTCAAATTCTAATTAAAATTAAACACTATGATTTGCATACATATATCCATGACTTTGCTTTTTTTTATTTATCTACGAGTATACTGCAACTATGCTACTATGCAATGTATGTAACATATAACGCTACATATGCAACTATGCTACTATGCTGAATTTTTATAACCAGGGCGTCACCCAAACGCATACAAAAAAATTCATTAAAATCGGTCCAGTCGTTTAGGAGGAGTTCAATGTCATACATACGTACAGTAGACTTATATATAGATATACAGGTAGATATAGATAGAAGATAGATATAGATATATAATATATTTATGTATGTAATCGTATGTACACTCGTATAGCGTGTTTGTGACGACAAAAAACTATAATCAATATACCCAAAAATATAATATAAAATATAATTTTTGGAGAAACAACTTCAATTGATTGAATTGGATTTTTTTATTTTTAAATTGAATAATATACCAATAATTGTATATTTAAATCATTATTAATTTTACAAGCATGAATGATTAATAATGTTATAGTATATTATTTTATCGGATAGACTTACCTTGGAGTGTAGCTGATACTAAGACAAACGCGTTTGAGATAAGTAAACCACCCTTACGACCAAATTTTTCGGCAACAATACCAGTCATCAGACCACCGATCATACCACCAAAACAGAATATAGCTACAGCGACGGCCCATATCAAAGTCACTTGTGATTTTTCTACAACCGTTCCGTTGGTTCTGTTCGATATCACTCCGCTAATCCATTCTTCGATCAACTGCATAAGGATAAAATATTTTCGGCATTTATAAATCATTAATAAAATACGATAATTTAAAATGGAAGTATATCGTATACACAAGTCATCCCTGCTCTCTACCGATATTCGAAAATTCGAAAACGGACATGTTATGTTATTAGAAAACGTATTATTATGAATATAATTTTATGTCTGTGTCATTTATCTTCCATGTAAAAATAAATTTGCGTAAAAAAATTTCATTAAAACATCCCCATTAGAGCTATTTACTGTTACACACTTACACTATAGTTATAGACGGCATTATAATATTAATATTATGTATATTTTATTAAAATGTAATATTTATCCTTTTAGTTTTAATACCTACCCTTATTGCAGAATAATCAATGTGAGTGACGTAACATATCGAACTCCTTTTATTATAGGATACAAAAATACGAAGTTATAAATTTGTAACAATAATATTATTTATTCCTAATCAATATGCAATATGTGTCGATGTTGTTATCGATTCGATTATTGGATAAAATAGTACAATAGGTATATCAGTAAACTAACAAAACTGTATAGTTAAATATTGAAAATATTAACTTATATTGAGTATAATTTTGTTGTTTACAGAATTGCACAATATTATGTGCACATGTTACTTTATTAAATTATAAAATATTTGTAATTTTATATTCTAGTTTCTAGTAACTATATTATATTATACCTATGAGATATGCATTCTTAATAAAAAAAAACTTCTTTAGATGATACGCATAGAAATAAAAAAAGAAAAAGAAGATGTATATAAAGAGAAAATATGTTGCCTAATAACAACGATGTCGTCGCATACGAACGACATGGGTGGTTCTTATACATATGGTTACCTGAGGTATTTTTTTATTTTTATATAAAAACGTTTTATAGTTATATCCAAGATTTTAATCGTGTAGATAGAATTGTGCGTCCGTCTATTGAGGGATAAAATTTAAATATTTAGTCGATAAAAACATGAAAAACAAATTCTACGATTAATGTAACATAATATAATGTTTAAATATATGTATATAAGAATGAGTAAGAAACAGTGAGAGAAAAGAAATATGTCACCATAAATCGATAATTGAATATGAACCTGAAGGCGCATCTCTATCTATAGCACTGCAGTGCCAGTGGAATTATAACGTTTCAACTCGTATATAGTATTATGTACTTATATAATAAAATAAAAATCATTACCCACTCTCACTCATTCTTACCGCGGTATCAAAATAAAATAAAAATAAATTCCAAAAAAACAAGTCGGTCTTCGAGCGCTAATATCACATAATCCTAATGGTTGTGGCGTCGCCGTAGGTTTTTTATTATAATTTTATGTATTATTATTATTATTATTATTATTTCTATATCGTTCTTTCTTTACGGTAATCATAATAAAAAAAAAAAAACGAATCCACAACCGAATTTATGGGTTTCGTATGACTTACTCTTTGAGGTGCGTTAACCACGCCTGTGTTGTAACCGTGTTGGAATGCCGAACCAAATGCCGACGATACGATGGAAAACATTAGTTTTCCGTTAACGCTCTGAAACTAATAAAAAAAAAAAAAATCAGGTGGCTGTTGAACAGATTGTATTTGGTCACCGACGTGTGTGTCAGGCAACGTGTTACGTGGTGCAGCACAAGTACGGATTGAGTGCGTCTTGGATTTTAAATTTTTTTTTCCGTACATTTGTATAATTAATTAAAATATTATAACTTGTTAATTTTCTTTTACGAATTACGAACATTATGATTACGATTGTTTTTTGTTATACTTATTGTTTTATATTTTATATATTTATTTTATTTTTTAACATTTTTATAATACAGATAGTATACCTACATATTATATTATGAAAAAACGTGCACTGCACCCGATATTAAAATCTTATTGTCTGAAGACACTTTTACTACTCGAAATATTGCTCCAATTTTAACAAATATCATGTTTCCGGTTGAAAATAGGATGTAGTTGGTACTTCATTTAAGTCATTTTTCGATTTTCTCAAAATTAATCCTTTACAAAAGAAGTATTCTTCTTATAATTTCTCAATACTTTTACAATAAAAATTGATATTAAAACCAAAAAAATTGGGAATTTTTATTGAAGTATACTGATATATACCTTAACGTATTTCTATAATATTAGGAATATCTCACGTCTCAATTTTTTTTATATGTGTTTAAAGTTGAAATTTCAATAAAATCAAAATTTAAAGTATTTATATGTATTGTTTTTATTGTATTTCAATTTTTTATAATAATGTTAAATAAAATTAACGAAAATTTTTAAAATTTTATTGAAGCTGAAATATATTTTACTGAACTCTATTCTAATTAATTTTAAATTATTACATTTATGACTTATTTTTTTTAGCTGTTTAAAGTATAAAAAGCAAGGGAGAGGATACTGGTGTAAAGAGGATAGTATTGAATTTTTATTAAAATTTGAATGCAATGATGATAAATCATGTTTGATTTGGGTATTTAGGTGACTAAATTAGTGGTTTTATGATAAATTATTTATATGAACGTAGAGACTGATAAATGTAAAAATTTTAATTGTAAAATTGATAAAAAATCAAAATTGTTTTCCTTTTCACGAATGTAATGAATAAATAAATCATTTCATTCAAATTTTAATTATAATTCAACACTATCCTCTTTACACCCGTATCCATTCCATACTAGTATCCCTTCCCTTGCTTTTTTTAGATAACAAACATAATAGAATTAATGCATTTTTTATCGTTTAACAATAATATAAACATATATACATATATTTCGTATATACGCTCGTTATAGTTACATCGATATACACATAATGATAATATTTAATTACACATTTATTTTAAAAATTATACTATAATATAATATTAATAATAATATATAATACC
>JAIUCT010000131.1:609887-643113 GCA_021307375.1 Tetraneura akinire
TTTAAAAATTATACTATAATATAATATTAATAATAATATATAATACCTATATACGTAGTTTGATTATTTTATAGTAATACGATATAAAGTGGATTATTATTTTTTATTTATCAAACAAAAACAAGCATTAAATTACCAGGTTTATTTTGTATTAAATTACATCAATTGTAAAACAATTCGTATTCGCTCAGAATCTAAAAGACCCTCAAAAATAATTGTTAGTAATTCTTCAGTCTTTGCCTAGTTAATTATCACATTAATGGCTTTATAAATTATATAACAGATATAATGTAATAAGAACAATTGAATACAAATGTAGTTGTTTTAAAATATACTTCAAAAATGTTTATCACTGGATATAAAAATCCAGTATTTTAAATAATTATGTTGCAATTATTATACATTTATAAGTTATTAAATAACATAATATATATTAGTGTATTAGGGTACCAATCTTTTAACATAATATAATTAAACCATAATAAATATTAAAATTTAAGCTTTATTTTTTAATTCGTGCCTAAAATATGAAAAGCTTAGTGAAAATTAAACCAATCATAATCACCCAACATATTTTGATTATTATTAATTACCTGCTAATAAAATTTGAATAAACACAAAAACAAACAATTAATAAACTACCTACCCCACATATCTAAGCACATTAAATAATATTATATTAAAAATGTACCCGTGTATTTTGTTTTTGAAATATCTTTAATGTGCAGTAAACCAACATCGAGATTAGAGTAAGCTATCAAATTAAAAAATCAAACATAATTTTTTACTACATATTGGTGTGTGGCTCACACGATGTTGGTTTTAAATAAAATATTATTTCCATTGGTAATTGTCCGTTTTCATTCGGCATAAACTTAAATATATTAATATACTCCTAGGAATTATTGTTTAATTTTATAACAAATTTGATTATACTTTTATAAACATTTAGGTTTCTTTATTCATATAAAACCTAAATATGTATTCATTTTTTTCTTACATATATTTTTATTCTAAAAAATTTATATAAGTTACATATTATTAAATAATTTGTAATAATAGCATAATTATTGCATCCTTGTTGGTTAACGTGTTAAAATGATCATTATTTCACTTTTTTTAAACAAAATTAAAATCTTAATACTTCTATCTACGTATACAATGTACATTGTACCTGTGTTGGAACAATGTATTAATCAATGTTTTAATAATTTAAAATGTATTATCGAATATAAACAGGTTAAGTATCAAAGGTTAAAACGATAGTATAGTATTATTGAATGCTTCGCTACTACCAATTATTAAATAACTAGGTACCTAGGTAACGAGGGTCATTCCACTCTCGTGAACATCATTATATTTTATTATATTATTTTTATACTTTATGTATTTGAACAATTTTAGCGTACGCTTCACGTTATTTAGTTAATTAAATAACATCAAAGATCATATTCCAAAATGTAAACTCATTGTCAACATATTTTGTGTGGAACGTACTTATACTGTTATACCTATATATTATTTTAACATAACTATCCGCACAATATGTTTTTATTTGAATTATAAAATAATAATTTAAATTATTTTATAATGACATTGTATCGTAATATACATTCGACCTTAAAATAACTAATAACGGAAATCATTAAACTGTTAAACTGTTAGCGTTTCGGTTTATAAGCTTAATAGATAAGCATATTAGGTTATGATAATTATTATTATGTATTTAGATAGCTACCTACATTAAAAATGCCTTTATAATATTGATAATTAACGCCGATCCATAAAACATATTGCCATGTGTTAAAACGTGTCGGTATTTGAAAAAGTGTATATATATATATTATTATATATTATAATAATTATATAATTAACGCCCAACATTAAACATGCCTTATTTATTTATGATTTTGACTTGTAAAATGTTTATCAGTTGTCATTCGAGATCATATTCGTATATGCAATAATCCAGAACACGTATTTTATAATTTTTAACTTCTCCTCCCCCTGTACTGATATTTAAATTATTATTATGTACATTGTATATAAAAATAAAATAATATTTAGCTTTACTATGATTAAATATAAAACAAAAATGTAGGTAACAAAATAGTTTTCCACTAAACACGGGACATCATAATAATATCTGTTTTGAATGCAAAATTATTATATTTATATTATGAATATATATGATATACTAATAAAGTAATAAAAATAATATTATGAACATTGTTAAAAGATCACTATGAATTATAAATTTATAATACATGAAAATCTGCATTAATCATTCTATTTTTAATTAACGTTACATTTTTTAACTGCAGAGATAATAAATAGGTACAATCACATAGTTTATTGTTATTTATGGAGATATAAATAATTAAAAATATCGATAACACAGATAGTAAGGCAAGGACATTGACAACGCTGGAAGTTTTAATCGTTGAACACTATTATAATTTAGATTTTGTCGTTATAATTTTTTTTGTTTGCTTTAGCTGTATCAAGATAGTTGTCATTATAATTACTTAACCATGGACAATTGTAAAATTAAAGTAAGAATATTACTGAAAAATATTGTTCCTATATTATTTTTATCATAAAAAAATGATTTTGTTATGATTTTTATATTAAACACATTGTAAAATAGGTATAGTTAAAATAAACGAAAAATTTGATTATCATAAAATAATAATTTATTTAGTTTTCGGCCTATTTATTTTGATTTCATTGTTGTTTTTTCCTTGATTTCATACCGATTTCTAAACAGAAGATAATTTTTTCGAAGTAGTTTTATTATTAAATCATTATTTATGTTTTAGTTCACACGTACCTATCGGTTCTACTCTATTATACGAGTACATGTATACAATTATTATTTATGTTTATTATAATTCAGATAAAGTTATTCTAATGTTTGTATTTCTTTTTAAACATACGTATAAGAAATTAGGTACATAATAATTTTAATATGATTATATTTTAAAAACAAACAAACAAAATGGTGATTTGAATATCGAAATTATTTATAATAATATATTAAGATAAATATTTCAATATTGTTTTTAGATAGACTTCTTTTTATATTTTAAATATTCTTTTAGCTAATTAAACTCTTTTCACTTTATTAATATTTAACGCAAAAAGTGTTTTGATCAGTCCTGTGCAGTCTCAGTCTTCTATCAATAAATTTTAAATAATCTGTTTCAGTCTGGTTTGTTTATTAATGTTGATTGTACATTATGCACATTAATATTAATAAAAATGTTATTAAAATTAACCTGTAGTGATGAATTGATTATCCATGCCACTGTACATCTTACATTGTACGTATGATGTAACCTTTCATTATCATTAAATAATATAAATATTACTAAGCTATTCTTTACTAAGAAACTTTTTCATTAATCAATATTTCTTTAATATACTTTGATAATATAAACAATTAACATTTTATGATTATTATAAATCGATCTTAAATTAATTGTGGGCCTATATACTAAATAAATAAAAAAATAATATTTTAATAATAAAACGATGAATTTGTATATGCTCTTCGGGTTCGAGGTATATTATATTCGTGGTTCTTTTTAATATTTTTTGAACTCTGTTAATCTTATAAAAATTTATGATATGAAATAATATAATAATCATTTTAAATTAATGATAATTTTAGAGTTATAAAGTAAATAACAAATAAATTTAATAAAAGCAAATAACATAATTTAATTTTTAGTTAAGTATGCTCCTAAATATAATTTTTTTATTTCCATTTCTATAAAGAAATTTAATAAATTTATTTTCAAAGCATTATATTATTATAAACCAATTTAAACAATTTTTTTTTTATTTTTGAGAATGTTTAATTGTATTATCAAGGATATATCATTAATAAATAACTAAATTTTATAATACATTATAAATTTATAATATAATATACAGTTCATGTATTTAACTTAGTAAAATAAATTAGATAAAGATAGATTAGTAATATTAAATATATTTAATATATCTAATATATAACTCATAAATTAAAAAAAGTTAATGTACTAATATATAACCAATTTTTTAATTAAATTCCAAAAATTAGTTAAATACCTACTGAAAATAACAAAATAATATAATATAAGAATTAATATACAAATAATGAATCCAAATCCGCAAAAATGTAATTTTACATACGAGTAGTAAACACGTATTTCGACCACAATGTTATCATCTTCAATACTAAGCGGAGACTCATTAATCATAATTAATATAAGTAAAATATATCCACAAGTACTCTTCTTATAAAATAATAATTAATAACTTAAAAAAGTAATTATAACTTATTGTTATTACCTGTTTAATCAGGGACAATCAGAAAAAAATATCAAGGGGGTGGGGTTACCATAAATTTGCCGACTAAAAATTTACAAAAAACATTTATTTTTATGAGTTCTAAATTATTTAATAACTTTAATGTTTTAAACCCAAAAATTTTAAAATTAATATAAGTAAATCATTTTTACGAGTGCGGACTAATGTTTAAAAATTCCGACTGGGGGGGGGGGGTGACACCCCCCTATGACCCACCATTTGATCTTCCCTGTGTATAATTATTCAGATCAATATAATATGTAATAAATTAAACAACAAAAAATTGATATTCGTAATTTTTTTTATATAATAAATACTTTCATTACCTAGTTTCAATAATACATACCTAACATAACATTTGAATTAAATAGTTCTACTGAAACCACGACGAATTTTTAGTCGTCTATTTATTGAATTCACGAAAAAATACAATTCGCATAAATATTTTTTCGTAAATCTCGTATACGTTTAAAAATATCAAAAATAACAACTCCGCCATGAATCCGTGATGGCGTGATATATTGATTATATTGGTTATTATTTTTAAAAACGAAAATGCTGAAAAAAATTAGATCGACATAGCATTGTTACCTGATTTTGAGGCGTTGGAGCCTGTTTTTCCGCGTCCTTGCCCATTTTCTTTTCGCTGAAAATCTACCGAACTTTTAATAAAGAACGATCTGCAGAACAATATTTATTGAATTGGTATGGTGAATGATTTCTTTTTAAATACAATTTATAATGGCTATGTAATGTTATAAAGTAAAACTGAAGATAAGAACGTGAGAAAAACGTCCTACTTGAACAGCATACGAGGGACGACTAAGACTAAGAGTGTTAAGTGAAAAAAGAGGGCGCGTATAAGTTTATATCCGATTCCCGGATAGTCGTGAGCGCTGATGAAGAAAGGAGAGAAAATGAAATCAAACGCAATAGTCAATAATATATTATGTATTGAACGCGGCCCGGCTGCATCCTCCTCGACCCTCGTCCTCCACACACGGCTTAGCGATAATACAGGTGGCGATAGTAGCGGTCCATGCAGTAGTTATTTTCCTATTTTCCCTTCCAATAACGCCTCCCTATAACACTATGCCTAATAATATACGAATAACAATCACGAATATCAGGCATGCATTTATATAATGAAATATTATTATTATTATTTAAATAGTGGCGGGTCACCGGATGTGGCAACTGAGGCACAGTCTCACCTCTCAATCTTAATATTAATTCCAATTTTTAAGTATAGTTCATAATATAATGATATTATGTAAATATATTTGATTTCAAGAATTTTTTCAAATCAAAAATTTATAATAATAAATATGAATTGTTTTTATCAATATAAATATAACACGAAATTACTACTCTGATATGCTCATAGATTTATAATATTATATATTATTATGTGTGTTGTCACAGATATATAAAACAACTAGATAGCCAACTTCCTATTTACCTTTAGAAAAAATTGTGAAATAAGACGCCATATACGAACAGGGCAATGTTTACATAAATATTTCATGATAACAAAAGTCAAAAAGTGATAGTGAATAATAAAAATTAAAAATTAAATATTATGATCACAGATATATAAACATATATATATACATATATATTTATTTTTTTTTTTTTCACGGACAAGTGTCCATTTACAAATATGGTGGGATAGATATAGGATAACTTCAAATAGATAACATATACAATACATTAATAAATTGTTGATTTAATTCTGGATTTTTTAAAGGAAAAGAAAAGAAATGAATATTACTGCCTTTCTTTCGTCTATTTACACAACCGTGAACAGAACATGAAACAATCATTTTATTATAGATAATTTATTAAAAACTTTTTAAAAAAATTACACAAATTGGAATAATATAATAGTTTATTTAATAAAATATATAAATAATAATAAATTATAAATTATAATATAATCACCTATAATCTATAAAACAATGTCGTTTTATATACCTATCAATTTTTATTTTTTATATATTTGAATATATACAAATATAAACAATTTTATTATTGAATTTGTTATCATTATTATCAGTGATCACGTGATTGCCCTGTTGGCATATGGCTGCCTACTTCTCTCATAAACTGGAGTCGGCTATCTAGTTGTTTTATATATTTGTGGTTGATATACTTATATATTAGTAATGTTAATACATGTGATATCGAACCCGCTAACCTACAATTCCCACTTTTTTCGGCGACCAAATCGGTTCATTGTTCAGACAATGCTAACAACAAAAGCCGAAGGGTAAATAATTTCATGCCTCTGATACCTTACTGAAAAGTAAATATGAATGGTGGGGGTGACCGGAAGAATAACGAGAGATTATAAACAGCCTCATTGGTAGGTATATCAAAAGTACTATAGTAGTTTCTATAGTTCATATCTCCAAACGTCAAAATGTCACATTAAGCGACAAAACTATCTTTTACCCGCGTTGTTATTACCCATAAATACTAACCAACGTTATCAATAAATTAAAACACGTTAACATTATCATCCTAGTAGGGGCGTCCCTGGCCAACGTTTTAGGGAGGGGCGATTTTTAAATAAAACTTTTTATTAAAAAAATTTTTTTTACTAATAAATTACATAATATGTATATGTATAATACATATATGATCCTACTACATATTATCATTAATAATTTATCTTCAAAAGTTAAAAGTATTTTTTTCCAATTATAATTTTCAATTTTCATTAATTCATTATAGTTGTAATATTAAATATATTATTATTAATAAAATGTATAATAATGTTTCCAAATAATGATGTCATTATGACTTAGAGACTTCATTTTCACGTCGTAGTGAAATTTAAAAAAAACCAAATTTTAAATTTTAATATTTAATGTCATGAATCTATAAATCTATAAATAAGAAATAAAATAAATAAAAATTTATAAATCTATAATAAATACAATTATAAGATAATGAATATAAAATTATTTGCAGTTACCTACTTTCAAACTTTAATTTAAATAGAAATATATAATTATTAATTATTAATTAATCAAAAATTCTAATATAATAATTATATACAGGTTGATCAGAATTTCATGTTACAGAAATTTTCTCCGTAAATATTCGAAATAGAAAAAGGAATGTTTATTATAAGAAAACTATTTAGTTTTATATAATGATAATCTAAAATTATTTGTATGTTAAAAAATTGTAAATACTCTTATGAGGGGGGGGTTCAGGGATTAACTTTTGAAAATCAAATGGTAACCCTTATTATTATACATTCATTATATAATATTATTTTTGAAAAAAATGTTGGTGATAAAAATTGTTTTAATATTTAATACTCTTAATATGAGAATGATTTGAAGTTTTTAAATTGCATAGGTTATATTAATATAATGGTTTAATTTTAATCATACATAGTTACATACATCACGGCGCGGCACCCAACTGTAATGTGCTCGCTTGCGATTTTTATTGCCTATGTTCTCGCATGAGAGTCCATCAACAAAATATTCCAAGCTACCTAAATTGAATTATCATTATTCATTTTTCATTGTGATATTAATTATTACATCATATTAATATATTATTATAATTAGGTATATGTGTTGTAGGCATATAGTCAAATCAAGCATTTTATCAAATGCCCAGGCAAATAATAAAAAAATATAGTTTAAATACAATTTTACTATTTGCCTAGTCATTTGACTAAATGCCTGTTGTACATTAGTTAAATAGTAATACAACTTATTTTGCAGTTGTACGCTGTAGCCATTATTATTTATAATAATGACCAGTGATAGAGATAACCACATTACAATTTGTCAAATTAATATAAAGATAACAAAATATTTTTTATAATAAATTTGGATTTTCAATAAATATTCTATAGAAAATTTCAAAACAAACAATATTATCCTTATTTGTTTTACCTGTTCTCATTATTGTGCTATATGTGTAGAGTTTATTCGGTAAAAGTTTACATATGTGCGAACCGCCTATTATTTGTTTATTACAATTTTTAAATATGAAAAATTTCAACGAAGTACATAAAAAATTATTTTATGAAGAATAATATTCTATTTATGCTATTCACAATAAAAAAAAAACCATGCACTCAAGAAGATTACGACAAGTCACTAATTGAAATAAATAATGCAAAATTAAGTCTAGGTAAAACTAAAATTCAAAATCAATATTATTTGTGTTGAAAATATGATTTATTAAATATAGAAAATGTAAAACATATTACTTTAAAACCTTAAAGGAATTTTGGAAATATAATTTATGTTATACCATATGAAAATTATTTTGAAAAAATTGAAGTGTTTCATAAAGCAACTACTGGTAATGGTGGAAGAGATAAAATTGAACAATAATTAAAAAAAATATATATAATATTCCTAGAACTGCAATTCAAATATTTATTAATCTTTGTGCAACTTGTGATTACAAAAAATTATTATTGTATTGTTGTAAAACTTCAACATCAGCAGATTTTAATGTAAGGGGACAAGTTGATCTAATCGATTTTCAATCGACACCTAATAGGAATTTTAAATTCATATATTTTTTTAATATTTGGGAATTTAAATTTTTAACCAATTACTGTGTTATAAATTGTTTACTCTACCACGAGCACAATATATTTTTATATAACATACTAATACAACATTATAGTTTTAGTTAATTATACTAGGTATATAGTTTATAATTAATAATTATAGATAATAATACGGCTACAGTGTACAACTTAAAAATAAGTAATTTTACTATTTGACTAATGAACAACAGGCATTTAGTAAAATGGCTAGCCATTTAGTCAAATGACTAGGCAAATAGTAAAATTGTATTCGAACAATTTTTTTTTATTATTTGCCTAGGCATTTGGTAAAATGCCTGATTTGACTATATGCCTACGATATATGCATTTATAATATATCTATATGTACATACTCGTATATTATCATACGATATTATTATTATTTACTATTATTACTCGTATTACTATTACTATATGTATTACTATAGAAGTATATATTAAAGACTACAGTACCTAATGTATACAAACTGATTTTATTAGGTATTTACCAATATTACAAATGACAAGTCCAGTAAAAGTTTATGAATTTAAAATTTTGTATTTTTAAAGTTTTAAATTATACTACAATTTTACATTTAAAACACAACACAAATTAAACATTTATTAAAAAGATTAAATTTATGTATTGATCAACAAGGAAACTAGTTTGAATATTTATTATAATACATAATATAAAACATGAAATTAAATTAAAATTGTAACTACTTATAAAAAGTTTTAGTTTTTAATTTAATATAATCATTTTTTTAAATTTGAAAAAAAATACATTTTTCATAAATATATTATAATTAAACTTCGCATAAAACATTAAGTTAAATATTGCATATAAAATCAAACATATTTAGGAATAACATAATTTTCTCACAACTTTAAGATATATCACCAAACATTAAAAATTAATAATTCTACAAATAATATAGGTACACTTAGAAATATGTATAATATATGCATGAAACATGAATCACTAAATACATGTCATTTACTTACATTTTATTATATAATATAATTTATATATAATTCATTAATATGTTGTATTACTTGGTTGAACAAAGTAGTATTTTTTTTTAATTTACAAATTATAATAAATTATTTTTCTGATAAAATTATTGTTAGGTCTTAGGTACATGTTACATATTTAATAAAAAACACATATACTAAATACACTCATGTGTGGTTATTACATGTTTTAGTTATACAATAATATATTTGACTATATTATGTATAATACATAATAATGATTGATTTTCGATGATTATTTCCACTGTAGCCAAATTTGAATTCTTGAAGTTTAGAAAATTAGTAAAAATTACTTGGAACAACTTTATTCGAGATTTCTTCATCTTCATCATATAAGTATATTAACCTTAAAAAAAAAAAAAAAACATTTTTATGAGGTAATTAGGTTAATATATTATATACAAAAATTATTATATTAAATATTGAGTTAGAACTTTAGAAGCCTACACATTTTATACATAAGTATTAAGTAACTAAATATAGAAAAACAAAATGAGTAGGTACATAGACACGTACAATAGATTTTTTATACTTGGGTTAAAATTCTACATTATCATTTTTACTAATTAAAACCCGTAGATTTCATTTTTGATGTTATTTTTTTTTTTTTTAGTGAATAGTTTTTTAAATATAGCATGTATCTATAAGGATACACTACCCCATTAATGCTAATTTGATAATTGTATCTTTAAAAATACAGTGCTTCATTGAACCTAATTTAATACTTGTGTCCTTAAAGATACAGTGTCTCGTTCAACCTAATTCGATATTGGTTTCTTTAAAGATACACTATCTCATCGATGCCAATTTGACACTAAATAATTGTTGTCATATCCATTTTACAAAATCAATATTGTTTGATATGTTATAATTAAAAAAACAATTATATTTATATAACATTTATTTTTCATCATTATTATATATTTTTTTAATTATAAACAAAAATTATTCGTATTATGTTATAAACCAATTTAAGTTTGTGATAATCAAGTGAATTATAAATATAAAATAAAATGTTTGCTTGTCTTTCATATTTTTAAAATAAAATTTAAATAATTTTTCTGAATCTAAGGGAGGCAGTACAGTCTTCATAATCTTTTTTGTTCTAATAGAAACGTTATAATGCAATTTTCTAATGAAAACAAAAAATAAGAAAGAACTATTTAATTAATAATAAATAGATAATTAATCTAAAATAAATATATAATTATTTTTTCAATTATTGTCAGGAGGCACTATTATATATTTATTTCACTGGATATAATTTGAAGTAACGACCAGCATAAATCATAAAGTTTATATAATTTACCTATTATTAATTATTTGTGTACTCACCAAAAATAACCGAACATATGAATAAATTTAAAATTTATTTTTTTCTTTTTCTCCAGTATATGAATAGTTTGATTGTAAACTATCAGTTCATATATGTTATCAATTTGTAGAAGACAATCACTAAAATCAATACCATCAACTTCTAACAGAGGTTTATTTCATAATTGCATTTTTTTCCATGTATTTTTCTATTTGATCAAATTTATCTAGTATTAATGATTGATTTGTTAAAACTCATTTCAGCTCATACTTCAAGAATGTAATATTTCTTAATAATTGATTTTGAGATTGTAATAAACCTGACAAAAATTAATTATAATATATTTATTAAGTATGTTGTATGAACACATTTAATTGAAATATTACCATTAATATTAACACCAAATTCTGTTGAATTAAATTTATTTGGTGAAGTTCTATCTTTTTATGTATTCAACCTGTAATAGATAACAGGTATTAAATAACAATAAAATTTAAATATTAAAATTTACTACCATATCCCATTTAGTTATCATCCAACAATTGATTGTCAGCTTGTTCATTATCAAATAAATTTTTATATTTGTATATCGGACTTCCAGTGCCTATAAAACACTAGAACTATATATTCTATTTAATGAATATAAAATAAACATCTTGCCAATTTTATTTTTTGATCTGTTTAATAAAACTACTTCATTTTGACTTTTTTCACGCATGAAATCTTGATTTTCTGAACTTTTATTACCTAGATTGTTTATAAAATCTTACTTATATTTAATTTTGTGAAATTAAAATTAATAAACGTATTATAACAATTTTACTTACCATCTTTTAACATTAGTTCATTATCGAATAATTTTTTTTTTAATTTTAGATCTTTATGGCCTACAAAAAAAATATTTAAAATTACAACATTAATTACTTTTTTCATTTATGAAGGCACATAAAAAATTTAAAATTTAACTTACCTCTATATTTTCTTTTTAGTGTACTACTCAATTCTTGATCATTTTCATCTCTGTTAAATTTATGTTGTTTATTGATAGAATACAAAGCTATAAACATTATAATTAAAATTAAAATGTAATAAAAAATACCCCTATATAATTAAAAAGAGCATAACCATATTTAGTATATTACCTTCTTGTGATAATGATTTCAATGATTTATAGTCGGGAGCATGAAAAATGAGCGTTGGCACCCGTGATCCGTTGTTCGTACCCACTCTTGTAGCCATTGGTTCTCAACTTTGTACCGTCACACTGCCGTTACGTATCATATTCCAGGCACGAATAATGAGTGGTGACCGATTAGGAAAAAAAGCGGGTTTTTAGTTTGCTAATTTGATATTGATAACCACTTTAGAAAAACAGCCGCTTGGCGCGTGACGGGCAGCGATCATTTTTCGTGCTCCCGACTACAGTATGTTTTGTAACTTGTGTAGTTATTTGACTTTTCCCAGCTAAAAAAATGTATAAAAGACATAGGTTACAAGTTTATAACATATTATGTTAATTTTAAATTAAAGTTTATACTAATATATCTCAAATTAGGATCCTTACAATTTCAAATCCTTTAGCTAGCATAATTTAATATAATTTGATTTTTAAAAACAAATATACAATTTTATATTGTAAAACTAACTGAAATATATAAGTGTAGAATAAATTGCAAATTAAATAAATATTATATTATATATACAGAAATATAATATAATATATGATACTCACATCTTAATTTTTGTGGTGAATGTGACCAAACATTTTTTTCTTAGAAATGTGATGCATGTTACCATTTTTAGAAACTGAGGTTCATTGTCATTTTCAAAATCTAATTTACACTTCAATACAATAATTTAAGAGATTAAAAATGTATTTAAATAATATTACTTAAAAATTACATAATTATGTAAAATAATAAGATACCTGAAAATATTGGCACTGAAGATGTAGATAATGTTGGAGAACATTGATTATTAATAGTTTTAATACATTCTTCTTCAGGGGCAGAAAAATTGGACTTATATCTAGCCTCATTGGACAATTTTCTTGCTTCTTTAAGAGTTCCTAATAGTTTAAATAACATTGTTAAAAATTAATTTTATTGAATAGAATTTATATGATTATTCCCAATATAATTATAAGTAATTAATTTTAACTTACTTACGCCTCTGAAAAGTAGGTACACTAGTTTTTAAGTATTTAAATTCTTTTTCATTTGTTGGCAATTTTTTTTCTATAAATTTCTTAGTAAATAAATTATTTTTAGGCCATACTCAAAACTTGCCTTTCACCTCAAAAGATGGTAACTCCACAACTGTTTCATTATCAAAAAAGTGTACAACCGAATAAGTATCCATATTTTGATATAGAGAGATAACCTTAGAAACAGTTAATTAAGTATATATTAGCAACAAACAATTTTTAAAAACTCCACATCATAATATATATATTAAATGGTAAAATTTAAAATGTATAAAAATTTCACTAGAAATAACTACATTTTGAATATCTACATATAATAATTTAATAAAAATAAATAAAAGTTGAAATAAAAAATAATTTAACTTGTTGATAATTTATATTGATAAAGAATATTAATTTGTGTTAGAATGTATCCGTAAATTAGGGTAGGCAAGTGACACCTTTATTATTATATAATATCATTTTAAATTTTGTTTGAACATCAAAAATGAATTGGTTGAATATTCAAAGAATGATTAGTTTTACTTATTTGTAAAATTGTACAAGCATCTACTGGCAATTTATTAAAACAATTATGAGATTTTAAACTTTTTAATAGAGCAGATAATGCTAAATTGATGATATTAAAACTGACTGCCCACTGATCTAAACTTTTTAATAATAATTCAGTATCACTATTACAAAAATTAAAACTTAATATTGTATATCTGATATTTCATCTGTATTATCACTATCACTATTAGATGAATTATTCAATATTTCATTTTTTTCCAAATCATAATATGTATACAAATCATTATTACTATAACTAGATTGGGGCATTATTGGTAGTGTATGCGCATGTGATTTATTAATATTATAAATTGAAACATTTTTTTACAGGGGGTTATACTGAACTACACTAGCTTCTTCAAGAAATCGTCTACGTTTTGTTGATTAACTAAAATGTTGTCTATGAGCCATATCTATAAATATTGTAATATACCTCCTTAAAACTTAATATTATGTAATAAAACAATAAATAGGTAAATTATTTTTTTATTTTTCTTAAATTTATATTATGAAAATATATATTAGTATTTATAACTACAATTATTAATTAATATAATTTTACTTACAGTCAAACAACTTCATATCTATAATGTTATAAATTATAATACCTAGTCAAACACACATAAAAATTATTAATATATTAGGTTTTAGGTAGGTACAAAGATTAAATTTTATTGAAAGTAAAAACTTACCCAAAATCTGTTCCAAGTCTCCAAATTGTATATTATAAAAAATTTAAAATAGTACACATACTCGTATACTGTTATTGTTTTTTCTATGTACCTACATTTGTCATATACTCGTAAATGCTCATAAATATACATGTAGTCCTACTGAGCGCTACGTTATTCGTTATTGTATTGTAAATTTGTAATAATTGGTATTGCGTTGCGTGTGTGTATTTACCATTATAAAAATAATTAAAACAAAATGTTCTAGAATGGTTTTTAAGGGGGCAATTTGTCTCTCGATTATAATAATAATAATGAAAACACTAAACACTATACAGTATAATATTCCGATCAAAGTTGATTTCAAAATTATTAAAATTGATAACGTGATTATTTTATAAGAACGTTTGGTCTCTAAATGTTAGTAGAGTGCAGCACTGCGCCAAACCCTAATTTTTGCTGTAAAATCGGCCACTGTATACATGGACAGTTGCCAGACCTATTATTCTAAGACCGTGGTCTCAACCATGCACAGATATATATAATAATATTATATCTTAAACCGTGGTGCAACCATGGTATAATTATTTTAATCATAGAAGCTGCTTATCAGTTATCATATATGAATTTGTAAACATAGATAATAACTTGTGTAAAACCATGAACTAAGAATTTTATACTACTAATATTGTAGTTCATGTTTAAAACCAGGCCTGTGCAACTTGACGAAATATACATGTTAAAGTTAATGTGTGTATATACTAAATTAATAAAAATCTTTCTTACTTTGTACTCCTTGCTCTCCTATCCAATCATTTTCATCTGGTGACCTTTGTAATACATAACTGGAGATTGTTCACCTAACATTTTCATTTCTTCCACCCATAATTTTACACTAATTGCATCTTCTGTATGTTTTTTTTGTAGCATAGTTAATATTGAAGTCCCATGAAATATTATGTACATCTTTTCTATCCAAAAGAAGAGATCATTTAAAAGTGTCATCTGTAACTTCAGCATCACCAATGGAGTCTATAATATGTTCCACCGTAACACCTTCTTTCAATTTTGCTGAGAAGATATAAATTAAGGTAATTAATAAATAAATTATTAATTAATAAATTTTATATATACCAGAAATTTGTGATCTTGTCTGTTCATCTAGTCCAATTCTTCCAATTTCTTGTTCATGACCACAATGATTTTCCCAAAACTACATACATGGACAAGTTCCTTCTATTTTATTTGTTCCTATAGATTTAGTTTCTCTCTTTTTTACAATTTCTGTATTATATCTTTTTCTACAAATATTATATGATCGATGGCAATAATAATATTGTCTTTCTGATCCATTTCGTAATTTAGTTGTTGCTCGATCAAGTACAAACAATGAAAATGTTTTTTTGTTCATTTTCCCTTTTCCATATTTCAAAATCTGTAAGTAGTAAAAATTTGTTTACTGTATTAGTATTATTAGTGTATTACTTTGTTACTAAATTAGTACTGTAATACTGAATATCAATAAATACATTATAAATATTACCTGCTATGTTTGAAAAATCCATTTCCTTTACATTTACAAATTCATGACTTTCAGACAAGTGACTTCTGAATTTTGAATATGTAAATAAGTGTTCATTACATTCCACATAAGGACAAATTATTTTATTTTCATTAATTCTTTCTTCACTATTTTGGTGGAATTTTTTTATATGCACATTTAAAGTTGTTTGAGTTTTATATGTTTTATCGCAAATCTCGTACTGAAAATCTTTTGTTACTGTAACTCAGTGCCGGATTTAACCACAATGCCGCTGTAGGCACTATATAAAATGGCCGCCTTTTTATACTTAGGTTTAGGATATACATTTTTTTTATAATATAAATATATTTATTTTTAATAAATTAATTAATTTTATAATAATATAAACTTTATAATAATAATATAATATAAAAAAAAAATTTTTAAAAAAAATTACTTAAGTATAAATTAAATTAAATTAATATGCAATTGGCTTTCTTCGTGCCTTTTGATTAGCAAAATCATTTACGATATCATCAAAATCTATGTTGTTTACGAGTTCTGATTCAATTGATAATAAACTTAAAGAATTCAATTTTTCTTCCTCCATACTTCCTCTTAAATAATTTTTTACTCGTTTTAAGGTAGAAAATGATCTTTCAGCAGAACAATTAGTTATTGCCATGCATAAAAGCATACGTAGGGCGATATCAAAATTTGGAAAAATAGATTGTAAATTTTTTGACGGAGAAGTAGCGATATCTCTACAATTCCAAGATTATTATCATTAACACTCTGAGTCAAAATATATGATCGAAAATGAAGGCATTCATAATAAAATGAGTCCTCTAAATCATAGTTTGTGAATTAATAAAATTATAAATATTCAAAATTTGCCGCCTCAAAAAATTTGCCGCTGTAAGCATGTGCTTATAGTGTTTACTGGGAAATACGGCACTGCTGTAACTACTGAATCACTGTTACAAATATTACGTAAATATGCGGTTAATTTTTTTTTTTTAATAAATTTTGTAGTAAATTTTAAGTTATTTTTTTTAGTTGATTTATAGTAAATTTTTTCACAAATTGCACATTTAATTTAACTTATTTCAGATTCCATCTTTTAATAGTTCAAAAATATAGAAATATTCACTCAATGAAAAAATAATCATTCAACGAACACAACTGTACAGAGAAAATATCAAAATCACAGTCAATAATAGTAAAGTATCAAAATTATTATATATTTAAAACATAAATAACTGGGAAAGTTTCACTAATCTCTAAAATCCCACATCTATATAATAATGGATTCATTGTTAAAAGTGCATTGTAGATAACTTTATTATTGAATGTGATTTAAAACTATAAATTTATAAAACATGCTTTATATAATATAAAATATATAAATTAAATAATAAGAAATATATAAGCATTGCATCGGTATATATAATATTACACAGAGTTTATAATGCAATAGTCTGTAGTCTTACTAAAATAATAATCTTTAATGTGTTTTATTGTCACAATATTTGAAACAACCAAAAAGAGTTTGTTGCAAAAACTATGTGTTAAACTGATTTTTTCTTTCGTGTTCATTATTATTTTTTTTTTTTTTTAATTTAATTATATTTATTATTAGGAATACTTGGTGTTTTTATTTCTATATTTTACTTTTACCCAGTGGCGCATTTAAGGGGGTCGAATGCCCTGGGCGGTAAAATTTTAAGAGCGTTAAATGTTTATGAATTTATGATAATAATTAAGCGAAAATAGAAAAATTGTAGTGTGTAAATAAATTATTTTGTATTTATTCCATGAATTAATAAATAAATTAAATATAGATTATTTGAGAATATAACACAATATTACAATTTGTATGGGTTTTATTTGAGAAAATTTTCATAGTTTCCAATATACCTATTATACAATTATAAATTATTTTTATAAATTCTTACCAAATACAAATTTATATGCTTATTTATTTTTGTACTTTTTTCATATTCCTATGTAAATATAATTTAATACCATGGCACGTGTAGTTAATTATCAAAATAATAGGGGTGGCTTTCAGACAAATAAGGAAATTATTATTGATTCTTGTTATTCAATCGTTCACCCATTCGGATTTTTTAAAGAATATAAATCCTACCTCTACTTATTACTAACTAATTGGAACGATTTTGATTTAGCTGTTATTGTCTTATTTATAGGATGTGTATTTTGCTGTTTTAAAATCGATGGCGGAAACTAACATTTGCGCATATTAATAGTTTTTGAAGGAAGAAATAAAAAATTTCAAATATAACAACCAAATGTCCAAATTGTTATACTCATTCTTTAAAATACGATAGTTTACAAACTAATAATTTCCGCAAATTATACTGTGGCCATTTATTTATTATGAATAATATTTTAGAAATATTATAGAAATTACTATTACTAAATATTTTATAATAATTTATCTGTCTTGCATACATATAAAAGAGTTAATCTACATATTGTATATTTAGCTACATTAATTTGTAATTAATTTTAGAGTAAATTTACCCATTATTTAATGTGTTGAGAATAACATAAACTGTGCTAGTCTGTGCTTTTGATATTTACATTTTTAAATAATTCATTTTTTAAAATGAAATTTGAATCTATATTTTTTTTAATTTGCTCAAGATCGAGCATGACAAAAATTATAACATTTTTTTAAAAATTTTTCTTGTTGAAAAATATTAATAAGTATTTTAAATAAATTTATATCTATTAACTACAAAAAATACTCAATATAAAATGATAATATTATTTATATAAAATATAAACATTTCTTGATGGGGCGCTAGTAAAATGTTGCCCCAGGGCGCTTAATGTCTAAATGCGCCACTGCTTTTACTTTATTTTGTTATATAAATTTGTATACAGTTTTAGTACACTAAACTTTGTCTAAGAGATAACATTAACATTGGGCATTGGCGTTGGCCAAAAATGTTTATTACTTTAATATAATACCTATATTAATATTAAAATACCTATTATCTATTTCTTGTTAGGTATAAGTTTATAACGTTATGTATCCGATTGCAATACGTAGAATAAGTAGGTAATTAATAATTATAGTGTTGAATAATAATGACTTGAATAAAAAATATATTTTCTATAATTTCTTATAGGTATAGTCGTATTCTCCTTTTTAATTAAAAATAAAATAAAATATTAAAATTAATAGGGATTTTTGCCTTACAACAATATTTTAGGTAGGTACAACATGAAATATTTATATATTTTCTATAACTGAATATTTTATTTTATTTATATTATTGATTATAGAACTAAATATGAATTTGATAGTTGTTACATGTCGAATAAAATTAATTTCTCAGTATTGTTAATTGGGTTTTAACATCATGTGTTGTCTGATTATCGTAATTTATAGTTTGTAAATATACTATTAGCAATAAAATATACCACAATGAGGCGCAGAGAATATAATATTTAGTAGACAAATAATTTCCATTGGGTTTTTGAGTTTTTCCCATTGTTGTTATAGCCATAAAGTCAAATGGAAATAGAAATTGTAATTTGTATAATACTTTTATTATAAAATGAATAAAAACTAATAACTATTAATATATATATACACAATTTATTTTGTAATTTGGCGCCCCCAACCAAGACTCCCGGGGAAAGTGCCCCGGTTCGCCCCCCCCAGATCTGGCCTGTACAATGCATTATTATCTTTTCTGATTATATTATAAAATACAAATGATGACCATTGATTAAACAGAAGTTATTAATTGTATAGTTCACGTCTACCTTATTTTGGATATATTGTGAAGAAAGCAATGCTATTCACGATATAAAGGTAAACGTGGATTATAATGCACTAACATAATATGTATGTAATATTACATTTAAAATTTATATAGTTTTTTTAATTTTAATTTTTTTTTTAGTTTTATTAAGATAACATGTGTTTGGCAATGTTTTCATTGGTGAGTAGAACCAAATCATACACTAATTTTGAAACAATTAAATTACCTGTCTTCAATGTTAAGTTGTTTAATGATAAATCATTAATGTATCATATATATATAAAATAGTTCTATCTATGAACTACACGTGTACTATCAGGTACGAATAATTATGTAATGTTTAATGTAAAATATGTATTACAGGCAATTAATACTAAATAGTTTTTTTTTTTTTTTTGTAAAACATTTATATATAGTACCCATGGAGCTATTAGAAGACCAACGTGTGCTAGAGCACATTGTAGAAATATTTCTATAGAAGCAGAAATAAATAACTATGTGTAAAAATCTCATATATTCGTATAACACAATGAAATAATGAAAACTGAGAAACAAACGACCAACGGAGAACTATATCGGGTAAAATATATTTATGTTTAACTTACTGAAAAACATTTAGTCTATGAACTATTCGTGTAAGATTATGGTATTAGACATTAATAATTTGTTAAAGTTGTATGTAATGAAGAAAATGTGTATTAAAATGTAAATAATAATTTTTATATTTTATACAGTGTGCACTGTTCAGCTAGAAAAACATACCGTTGAGTGCTCGAGTACATTGTTGGATCACAATAGCAAAAACAGTAATTTGAATCCGTGTATAGAGCAAATCGCATATACCGACTGTAAAGAATTAAATTACCTATTGACTAAAGCTGGACCTTGATGTCAATAAACTACCCGTGGAAAACTACCTATTTTATTAGGTATGAATAATTATTTAACATTTAATGTATTAAAAAGTAAATAATAATGACTTATTTATATACAGCGTGCAGCTATAAAACCACCACCGTGTGCTCCAGTTCATTGTTGATGTACAACTGTAAAAGCAGCAATTAAATTTCATGTTTACAATGTGTTTCTTAAATTCCATAATATACAACCCAAAATGTCAAGAAAACAAATATTTCCTATGAAGTTGTAAGTTACTCAAATTGAATTACAACGGATGACTATAATAAGTAATTAAATGTACTGAATAAAATGTGTCATAACAAATAAATAATATTTTTATTCATATCGTATATAGAAATGTAGAATGCAGCGTTGACGGTCAAAAACAATTCATTTGGAAGCATTTATATTAAAAAACCAATAGAATTAGAGGAAAATAAGGAATATATAATTTCTATTTTTCATTATAACTATATTTATTTATATGTTTACTCTTAACCATTTGTCTTTGGTTAGAATTTATATTAAGATTTGTTATTTATCTTTAATAAATGACAAGGCTGGGCAAGTTAACAAAATTTTTTAACTTTTAAGTTATTTTTGAAATGTTTAAGTTAAATTAAAAGTTAAAAGTTACTTGAAAAAAAAAAGTAACCTAACTTAATTAAAAAGTTAAAAAAAGTTAATTTATTATATAATGTTTGATAAAAGTTTTGGGCTTAAACGTGATATCAAAATTCAAAATATTAGAAAAATTCCAAGTCTCAATAATCTCAATTTTTTTTATAGCTGTTTAAAGTTGATATTATTTTTAGTTTAATCAAAAATCTAAGAATTCATATAAGTATTATTCTTATTAGTTATTATTTTATTAATAATACTTTTAAATTATAACAAATAAAAAAGGCAAAAAATGTTGAAAATTTTAATGAAGCATACTGATATGCATATTATACATCTTAACTTTTTAGTAATCTTTTTAGTAATTTAGTATTTTTGGTATATATTTGCCAATTCATATTTCTCAATATTTTACAATAATGTAATATAAAATTAACAAAAAAAATTGAAAATTTTATTGAAGCACACTTACATGTTGTTTAGCATAGGGGAACACGAGGCTAAGTGGGGACAAACCAATAAACTTTGCCCCAAATGATATACTTACCTAGAGCTTTTAAATTTATATTATTAAAATAATTTAATTGAAATAATAACTTTGTTATAAATTGTATATAAATTCATAACATTTTATTTTCTATAAAAGTAGAATTTAACTTAACGATAATAATAAAAAAAAAAAATAACTGAAATATTACTCAGTTACTTACAAAATAGTTAAGTTAAAAGTTAATAGTAAAAAAAAAGTAACTCATTATATAACTTGGTTAAAAGTAAATTAACTTTAACTTTTTAACTCGTTAACACCCAGCCTTGATAAATGATTACCATTACATATGTATTTTACCAAAAATTATAGTAACCTCTATCTAAAATATTGTAATTATTGTAGTTTTAATTTTTTTTTTTATACCATTACAGTGTACATTCAAACAATTATTTTAATTTAAAATATAATCATCACCATAATATGTGACTTAAATCTCATAATCACTACACAAATTATTTAATATTTTGAAATTTATTGATAAATTTTTGTACTACCTGTACTTTGTTATGTTTTTATGTATTGCAATAAAAGTTTTATAAAATTTTATTATGCTAATAAATGTAACATAGTGTATGATGTATGTATATTATATTGTAAAATTGTAATATATCTGTAACAAATTGTTTTATGTTTTATAAAAAAAAAAAATAGAAAATTTTAAATTTATAAAATTGTAATTATTTATTCTTTCTTTGTATATGAAATCCAGTAATAATTTTTTCATTAGCAGGAATTTATAATATTTTTTATTATTTATCTTTAATAAATGGTTATGTATGTGATTTACCAAAAAACATAGTAACATATATGATATATCTATAATATTGTCGTTATTGTTGTTTTAGAAAAATCATAGTGTTAAACCTATATAATTATCAATATGATATGAATTTTATGAGTGTATTGTACTTTTAAAATATTTAAACATTCAATTACCATTTTGCGTTCATTCGTGTCATTTCGTTATTATATTTATATAGACATATAATTTATTATATTTATTTTATTTTATAAGTAGCATACATAACAATAACATATTAATCACACATGGGACAATCGTTTATTGGTAGATCACACATTGGACCCTTATTATTTAACAGTGTATATTCAAACAATTATTATAATTTTTAATTGAAACTCTATAATATTTGACTTAAACCGTATATTCACAACACAAATAATATAAATGTTATTTAAAATTTAACCGTGTTTCAATTAAATATATATGTATATAAATAAATGAAATATATCTTATTATGTATGTATATAAAATATGTAATATTGTAATATATCTGTAACAAATGTTAATATGTTTTACCAAACAAATATAGATAACTTTAAATCTATATAATTGTTGTAGTTATTTATTCTATCTTTGTATATAAATCCTTAACTAATTTTGTCATTAATAGGAATTTATAATAAGATTTATTATTTATTTTTAATCAATGGTTATGTATATAATTTACCAAAAAATATAGTAGCATCTATATTGTAATTATTGTTCTTTTACTTTTTTTTTCTATATTTTATAATGTAACAATGTAGGTACATTCAAACAATTATTATAATTTATAATCACAACATAAATAAAATAAATGTTATGTAAAAATTTAACTTAAATAATATGTATATTGTATATGTATACTAATATAATATATAAAATATATATACAAATAAATGTAACATATTGAACTATGTTTGTATATTAAATATGTATTATTATTATTATTGTAATATATCTGTAATAAATGTTTACAAGTCTTACCAAAAAAATATTGATAACTTTAAATCTATCGAATCGATAAATGGAGACGTACGTATAATAATGTGGTGGATCGAATACATAGTAAATCTTAAAACCATTCACAAATAAATAGGGCTATTTAACTATTAATAGGGCCGTTCACTGGATACATGCATATTATTGACAAAACTATAAAAATTTGCTCCCGGGTCAGTAGTTAAAACTAGAATATTTAAAAAAATACTTTGAAGACGATAATTAACAGCAAAAATTGTATTCTATAAAGTTACTCCAGTGAAACTATTATTGATTAAAAAATATGCCACCTGTTGTTTCCATATATAATTTAAAATTCTGATCATAAAAAAAAGAACATAATTCGCAGGTTCATATGTTTTTTTCGTATGAATAATGATTAAAACCAATTATGTAGTCTTTGGATAAATTATAAAAGAGATTAGTTTAATTAGACATTTCATCTACACAAAGGACACAGTCTTTAGCATCGTTTTTTAAATTTTTGATTTTAAGTTCCATTGAATTAAATAATATGTCATTTAATCCAGGCTCCATAGCCAACTTCTGTGTAATTTTCCTTAATGTCCTAGGACTTGGTAATTGTAAAAAAAATTTACAAACCTGTAAGACATAGGTCCAAAAAAATATATAGTTATTGCTAACTGTTTTAATTCCTTGGATATACCTAATTATATTTATAGAATTACTTTTGTTTTATTTTTCCATCAAAATATAAACGTCCAGTATGCTATATCCCACGAAGTTATTTCCTATGCCAAGACGAAAAAAATCAAAACATATCTTATAATAATTGTATCTTTTTTAAGTCTACTGATATTCACATAATTATATTTTCAATAAATATATAAATTATAGTACCTATTAACTTTTAAATTTATCATGATTTCTCATAAAATTTCGTAGTTCATATATTTAAACATATTATTATAAATCATAAATTATATTATTTAATATATTAAATAATATTATATAAATAAAATAAATATAAATAATCTTGAATTATTTTACATATTTATTCTATGAAAAAATAAAAACATAAAAAATATTATATCGATAGGTATGTAATAATTTACATAATATAAATAAATTTTATTTACAATGTTATGATTTCTCATAAAGTTTTATAGTTCATATATTTAAATATATTATTATTAGGTAGGTATGTAATACATTTATTATAATTAAAAAAATAAATATAAATTATCTTCTATTATTTTACATTGTTTATTCTATGAAAAAATAAAATACATAAAAAATATAATATCTATTATTTAAAGATATTAAACACAACTGAAAAAAATATTAGGTATGTATAAAATAATTTTTATAAATTATATTATAAAATATGATATTTATGTACTGAGAGGATAAAATACATTTCATTCTATAATTTTAGATTCTGATCGAAGCGAACAATGTATTGGTTTTACAATGATGTGTGATTATTTTTTTTTTTTATTCTTAAGACACTTTTATTCCTCGAAATAATGCTCCGATTTTCACGAATAGCATGTGTTTCCGGTTGGAAAGTAGATCTAGTTGGTAGTTCATTGACGTCAATGGCCTTGGATGAACAATTGAAATTTGGTGAACATCATTTGGATGTATAGGTGGTTCGTCTAACAAGTATTTTTCTTCAAGTTCTGTCATCAATGAAAATATTCTTTTTTTAGCTTCAAGTCTTCCTTTGGATGGTAATTTCTTAGCTGTTACTGCCATAGTTTAAAAAAAAAATCAAGTTCATCCAAACTATCTTCTTTTTTTTCCAAAATTTGTCTATTCTGATCAATCATTTTTTTAATAATTGAATATCGTTCTTCTGAATTATCCATTAAACGATCAGCAACACTTTTTGACTTAGAAAAACCACGCTTCCTAGTTAATGTTTCAGTTGGTAAGTCTTTAGTTGCTTCACACTGTATATCATCTTTTTCTTCATGATGAGAAAGATCAATATTTTGATTCATAGTCACGTTACAAGTTGAGCTAAAAAATAAAGTAATTTATCATTTATTTAAGTTTTTAAATATACCTAATGAAAGTAATTTATGGTCATTAAAATAAAAAATTATTTATTATAATACCTAGTTAAATAAAAAATTTTTTGGAATTAAGGCCTGAAAAATTTACTGAAGTATATATATTTTAATCAATACCTATATTATCTGACTGAACTTCACTCAGAATCGTTTTTTCGAATGTAATAGTTCATTGCATTCAAATTCTAATTAAAATTAAACACTATGATTTGCACACCTGTATCCCTGCGGCAGGATTATCCCATCCCTAGCTTTTTAACCATTTTTTTCATATAAATAATAATACTAATAATAATAATTATTATTATTATATAAATAATATATGTATATTATTATATACTAACTAATTATTATTATTATTATTATTATATATATGATATATATCTATAATATTATATAATAATAATAATAATTATTATTATTATTATATAATATATAATATATATATATATTATTATATACTAATTATTATTATTATTATTATATATATGATATATCTATAATATTATATACTAATAATAATAATAATATAGGTAACTAATTTTGATACATACTCTCGCTCACATTCAACTTGGTCCAAAAAAGTGAAATGTCTTGACAATGACCATTTTTTTTTTATTGATGCTGCCGATCCAGTTCCAGGTTCTCGTTTATTTCGCGTGTACGAATCTCGTATGTTTTTCCATCGCTTTTCTGTGTCATCGACTACAAAATTAATAAAATTAATTTCAAAATCATTATTTGCAATGTGAATTATAAAGTGAATATAATTTAATTATTGTAATATATTATTTTATTTAACAGATTTTCCAATTTTGGTAGAAATATCGTTCCATATATTATCCTTTTGAATTATATTTTTATAATTTGTATTCGACATATCATTATAATATTTCATTTTTTTGTACTTCGTGTACTAAAATTTCACCTTCTAATGGCGAGAATGTTATTTTTGACATCTTGTAGTCGCGACGTGTCGCCGTCCTACTGCTCCGAAAGCAGTAGTGTCGTCGGTCGCGGCGACCCAAAGTTGACACGCCGCGACCTGTCGCGTCTTGTAAACCACATAATACAATTTCCACAAAAGCAGTGGGCGACGACACGTCGCCGCGACATGTCGCGCCTTGAAGACCGTACCTTATGCGGTTGAAAAAACAACTACAAAATGACGAAAAAATGGAATTTTTCACGAAAACTGAAATTTTGACGAATTCGATTTTAATATTTGACGATAACTCGAACAATTTTGAAGTTAGAGACTAGAAAATTTTATAGGGTGTTCATTTATGTACCTATATGGTTCCTATTTGTGTGATAATATTTTGTGTTTTAAATATTTCATAAAAAATGTTAAAATTTTAATCACTTCCTTAATTATTTGGTTGAACTTCGCTCAGAATCGTTTTTTCGAATGCAATGGTTTATTATTGCATTCAAATTTTAATTAAAATTAAACACTATGATTTGCACACCTGTATCCCATGCGGCAGGAGTATCAGCTCGTCTTTTTTTTTTTTTTTTTTAATATTAAAATATGTATGATTTTAATTGATACTATTTAATAAAAAAATTTTTATTTTAAAATTATCATAAGCCAGTTTATTAACACCATTATTAAATATGAATCGTTTATCACCTTTAGCACTCAATATAAGTTTATTTACCGTTTTAGAATTTAGAATAAACTTGGTGTTTGTATAATTGTATAGAATTCATATTAAAATATTTTTTAGGTATATGGCTTGTTAGGATTTTGCTTTATACAGGCACGTAGCTAGGATTATACATATGGGGTGGCCCAAAAATTTATGGGGGTGGCACAATTTGAAAATTGCTATGAAAATAATATATAAAATATATATGACCTTTTTTTTTTTTTTTTTTTTGCTCGCCAATTCAATTTTAAAACGCTTACCCCGCATGATTTTTTGAACGTAGCTAGGATTATACATATGGGGCCAAAAGTGGCCAAAATTTTATGGAGGGTGGCTGGGTGGCATACATGTTATATCCACCTCTCAAAAATAAAATAGATACTTCAATTTTTAATATTATGTTTTTAATCATTATTAAATAATAATAAATTATTGATATTATTTTGTATATGATAATAATTATTATTATATGAGTACGGAGTACCTATATTATTTTTATATTATTATTTTTCTCGTTATTTTTCGTATGATTTTATTTTGAACAACTAAATAATGGGGTGGCCAAAGGGGTGGCCAAGAAAATTTTTGGGGTGGCCTGGCCACCCCAGGCCACCCCGTAGCTACGTGCCTGGCTTTATATAATTATTTAAAATATCTGTAAAGATTTAAGATGATTTGAATAATATAATTTTTGACACCTTTAGTTTACACTAAATTTTTATTATTATAGGATAGCTGTCTAATTATAAAATGACTATCATAGTATCGAATGATACATTAAGGAAATAAATTGGAATAAATTTAGAATTTTGTATCATAAAATTGCATTCTAATCATAGTGCTCTCCTTTTAATATATTTATTTTATTCATTCTTAATTGTATTCCGTCTATAATTTTTAAAGACCAACCAGTCCCATTCATTACTAAATCGGTTTCTTTTTTTAATAATTTATTAAACATTTCATTTATAGTTCTTTTCAAATTTGAATGCATACGAGTATATTATATATTGCAACATTAGATGTTTTAAAAGCTACATTATGTATTTCATCAGTGCATATATTCTCATATGTACAATATAAAAAGAAATTAAATTTATAGGAAGATTCTTTACATACATATTTTAACTTATAAACTAATATAGGTCTAATTGGCGAAAAAAATGATTAAAATCCATGTTCAAAGTTTTAAACCTTGTATTCATGAAGGCTTCAATTTCAATAAGAACCTGTTGTACGCTACCACTTGTACGTAGTCGATGAGCTTTCTTAATTCGTTCCAAAAATCTTCCAATCTATACGAATATTCTTCTTATTATTTCTTAATACTTTTAGTTTTTACAATAAAAATTAATAGAAAATCTAAAAAATATGGAAAATTTTTGAAAATTTTATTAAAGCATACTGATATATTATGTCTTAACGAATTTCCAAAATATGAGGAAAATCTCAAGAGTCAATTTTTTTATAGGTGTTTAAAGTTGAAATTTCAGTAAAATTATTTATATTGAACGTATAGAGATACTGATAAATGTAAAAAAAATAATCGGCACATTATCTGATGGTAACTTTGGTGGTTGGGCGGGGTCGGGGAATCATATTCAAGTTTGTGACCACTTAATAAATTCTTATCCCCCCCTTGACAAAATCCTAAATACGTCACTGATACAACTCATATACGAATTATAAGAAACATGAGTGAAATTTTTATATTTTTATATATTTATATAAACTATTATATATTATATATGTTATATATATTATTATATATTTTATATGGGTTTAAATGGGTATGGCTCTATGCTCTATCCATAGTATATGATCTAAAATCTCTTAAACGATCTGTGGTTAAATTATGATTTTTGAATTTTAGATTACCGTCTACAGATAGTAAAATATAGAATTATTTATTTTGTCTAATAACTATCGTTTATTCGTTTAATGTTTTTAGTTTTATATTATAATAAAATATAGATTACCTAATACTTATAGAGATACCTATTTAATATTTATACAAACAAGATTTATAAAAATATTAATTAAATTAGGTACCGTATACCTATTATGTTCTTGAACTGATTCCCATGTATCAATGTCGTCTTTTTTAAAATGGTAAGACCACGCTCTATAATTAGCTTTTAAGGTGGAATGCATGGGCGTACTCACGGGGGGTTAATTTACCCCCCCCCCCTTTGTCCGTATTTTTTTTAAAACTATTATGCATAAAATGTTATAATATGTATTACAATATAATTTTTTACCTACCACGTTACAAATTCATGATTATTGATTAAATGATAATACTATTATACCGATAACCGATCTAATATCTGGCAGTCTGACACCATACTAGATTATACTATTTTTCTGTTTTCTTTTTGCTTTTTATGTCTGTAGACACTTTTACTATTCGAAATGATGTTCCTATCACATGTTTATGATTGGAAAGTGGATGTATAATTGGGTACTTCATTTAGGTCATTTTTCGAATTTCTCAAAATTGACGCTATGCGATAGAAAAAACGACGAAAAAATGGAATTTTTCATGAAAACTGAAATTTCGACGAAATCGATTTCAAAATTTCACAATAACTCAGGCAATTTAAAAGTTAGGCACTTGAATAAATTTTTGGAAAATTTATTTATTTATTTATATTTATATATAAAAATTAATTTAATTAATTTACTTTATTTTTTTTTTATATAAAATTTTAGAACCGCTACGTTAATAAAATATAGGACGTTAAATATTTGTAAAATTCTCGTTTCAATGTATATAATGTTTGTTAAAATTGTTCAGACAATCTTCATGGTTCTACACTATACAAATTTAAAATATTATAAAGCAACTGTCTATGCCACTTGTTACATAACTAATAACGGCCGCATCCACTTTGCGCACATATACCCAAAAAACAACTCGTTTGCGCAAATTTTTATAACTCGAATGCGCACAAAATTTAACAATAGGCGACCTTTTTTACTTGAAATCGAATGACTCGATTGCGCACTTTTTTCTTTATACAATTATATACGAATATCGGAATATATAATTATATAGGTTTATACGTTTTATCATTGATTATAAATTATATTTAATTTATAATATAGTATTTATAATCAATGGTTTTATTTTTTATAAACGAAATAAATATTTTAATATTCAATAAATATTGTATAAAATAATAGCAATATAAATATTATATAAATTTTACTACATTAATATGTAGTAATATTTTTTTATAGTAACATTTTACTATTTTGAAACCAAAAGAATTGTATGCGTATAATATGGTTTTTATATAAGTTTAATAATAATATTTTAACCGTAAAAACTACGATTGCTACGGGAATTGAATGAATACGGGAATGAAATTTTGTTATAAACTCAGTCTGTGCAGTGACACTGTGACATTAAGATAATTTTAGTTAAAATGGAAGATGATATTTATATATAAATTATAATCGTATATAATTGTATAAAGAAAAAAGTGCGCAATCGAGTCATTCGATTTCAGGTAAAAAAGGTCGCCTATTGTTGAATTTTGTGCGCTTTCGAGTCGTCCAATCTTAGGTAGAAATATAATCATGTGCGCAAACGAGTATAATTCAATAACGGCCATATTTAAGTGAAGAATGATGATATAATAGTATATAAAATTTTCATCACTTGGTGACACTGTGACAGCACGAGTGTAAAACCCGGGTCCGGTTCCGACAATTATTATAATAGTGCCCGTATTGACATGTATATTTCGTTACCGAAATACCGGATCATGGATTGAATATCGATATTGAAATCGATTACGATTTTAAGAGGAATTTCGCGCTAATAGTTTATAACGAATTTCTAGATAACCTCAAAATATTGATTTTTTGATTTCCATATAGTCATGGTCCCACTGACAATTTTATGACGTTCACGATTGCAATATTGTATTATTGTAGTCCCTTTTGATGTGAAACCGGTGTGGAAATCTGAGTAGGTATTGTGATCAAATATTTTATTTATCCATCATAATTTGAAGTAAGTAAGTACCTAATAATTTTTTTTGTGCCGTTATAAATCATGCTTTTAATTTATGATAGGTAACATTATGTTGAAACCCCTTTTGTTACATAACCGAAAAATGAAATTCGGACATCAAATTTTCCTGGGCATTCTAAATTTTTTTGTCGTTTAAGTTTTAACAATGGTCGACGATGGAGTTGATGATTATATTTTAATATCTATGTAAATTTATTATCTCTCAAATTATCTGGACCGCGGGGAAAAAATGAAATACTTTTACTAATTTTTGTTTTTGTTAGCAGGTAGGTAATCCGGTCTTCGAAAAAGTGTCAAATTGGAGAATATGCACAGTTTAAACAATGTTCAAGAATCAATCAATAAAGTTAAAAATGAAGTGGAACATAATATTTTGATCAGGCAGAGTCGAATGTTGTGATGATACGGTAAAATAGATTTAAGTTGCCACTGAGAAATTGTTTAAGTAAAAACCTACAAATGCCCATCAGTCTAACCTAGCTAAACATTTAAATTTTTCATTTATCTAAATCATAGTATTCTGGTAAAACTACCCCTAAATATATTTTCACATATGTAAACTCAAAAAAAGAAATAGAACTATTTTTCAACATACATAGGTATTATATTATTAAGATTATTATTTATAATATGATATTATTATATCATATTATAAAGGTTGTTATAAATATCCTTTAAAAATACTTATTGTTTCTCTAATTTTGATATGCATTTGTATATTTTATAAGAAGGGAAAAAATGAAAATGTTTTTTGATATAAATTATAATTAGTAAGTACTTGATTATAATTGCTGATTTTAATAATCATTTATTTGATTTATTATTTTAAATTATGTAACAATTCAAAGTTAAACAAAAATTGTAATTTACAATTTATATAATTTAAGTAGGTAGCTGTATTATTATTTTCATATTTCCTAAATTAAAGATTAATAAAACGAATATAATGTAACTTATTTGTGCAAATGAATATAAAATAAAATAAATAATATTATTTCAGGAGAGTAACAAAATTCATCTAAATATTTGGATGTACTACGTAGGATTGGTTAGGTTACCATAAACTTTAAATATTTATATGACTTAATTGATAACATTGAATCTGAATAAATAGTATTGTTATTTATTTATATATCTTAAATATTATTTTTAGAAAAATATTGAAAATATGTAATTATTTATTTTGGTCTTCAAATAAATAACAACATATATGTATTTAATAACGTATATATATTATTATTATTTTATTTAAAAGACAATTAGATTCCTTTCAAAAAATTGTTTATTGTCTTTTTTATTTATATTAAAAGAAAATTAAACCTAGTAATCTAACAATTCTTTTAACAATGTTCTTTCCTACAATTATTTTATTTGGCTGTTACTTTTAAAGTTTTAATGTCTTCTAAATTTCTATAATTAAATAATGAATTAATGTTATTTATTTTTAACTACTACTCGTATTTCAAGTAATATATTCTATAGGTAATATATACATACTAGTGTCATAAAGGAATAATTGTTGGGCTTACTGTGGAAATTAATTCAGTCAGTCTTACAACTGTTTCACTATGATTTTAGTTAA
>JAIUCT010000131.1:673111-692327 GCA_021307375.1 Tetraneura akinire
AATTTTTTACACTATTAAAAATCCAAAAAAATTATATATGTATTAAATTGATAGAGCTTAAATAACAATAATAATAATACCAAATAAGTTATATTATTTATTGAAAATACTGAGAAAAATTTATATTAAATAAAACAGATGATTTTTATAAACAATAATTTAATTTCCTATTTCCACATAATAATTAATTACCTATTGAAATATAATATTATACTACTATTCTTTTCCTTTTAGCAATTGTCTTCCAGAGATAACCAAATCATATCATAGCCAGATGGATGATTACACTTTACACCTATTAACAATAAAATAACATCACAAGAGATTTTGGTATTAAATATTAATTTTTTACACTATTAAGTACCCAAAATAATTATTAATCTATTAAAATTAAAAGAGCTTAAATAGCAATAATAATAATATTTACTAAGTTACATTATTTATTGTAAATACTGTAAAAAAAATTAAATTATATATAACAGATGATTTTAAAAAAATAATAATAATTTAATTTTCATATATTAATAAATTAGCTATTACTAAATAAATAAAAACCAAAGTCCACAAAAAAGTTACTTTATTATTATACTGAAGATGATAACATCGTTGTCGAAATACGTATCTACTAAAATAATAAAGTAAATTATTTGTGGACTTGGGCTTTTATTTATTTATTTATAATAATAATTACAAGAGCTCCTCTTATAAAATTAAATAAATTACCTATTTAAATATAATATGATACCACTATCCTTTTAGCATTGTCTTCAGAGGTAACCAAATCATTTCCTAGCAGTTGGATGATTTCACCTATTATCAAAAAAAAAAAAATCATTAAATCGTTTTTGTTAACAAATATTAATTTTTTACACTAATTAGTATCAAAAAAATTCTTTACCTATTAAAATTGATAGATCTTAAATAACAATAATAATAATGCCAAATAAGTTATATAATTTATTAAAATACTGAGAAAAAAACTAAGTCATATGAAACAGTTGATTTTTAAAAATAATAATAATTTAATTTCCATATAATAATAAATTACCTATTTTAACATAATATACTACTATCCTTTTTGCCATTGTCTTCAGGGGTCATCAAATTATATCCTAGCCAGTTGGATGATTACAACTATTAACAAAAAAATATCATTAAAGAGATTTTGGTATCAAATATTAATTTTTTACATTATTAAATACCCAAAATAATTCTTCATCTATTAAAATTGATAGAGCTTAATTAGCAATTACAATAATACCTAATGAGTTATATTATTTATTTAAAATACTGAGAAAATTATTTAAATTATATAAATAGATGATTTAAAAAAAAACAATAATAATATAATTTCTTTATAATAATAAATTAGCTATTACTAAATAAATAAAAACCCAAGTCCACAGAAAAGTTACTTTATTATTATACTGAAGATGAAAACATCATTGTTGAAATACGTATTTACTAAAATAATAAAGTAAATTTTTTGTGGACTTGGGTTTTTATTTATTTATTTATATATAATATCTACAAGAACTCTTTTTATAAAATTAAATTAATTACCTATTTAAATATAATATGATACTACTATCCTTTTAGCATTGTCTTCAGGGGTAATAAAATCTTTTCCTAGCCAGTTGGATAATTACACCTATTAACATAAAAAAATCATTAATGAAATGGTATTGTAGTGGTCTATCGGCTGTTACTATTTATATTTCAAAAAATATGTAGTGCTTGTTGTGAGGATTAAATAAAATGCAGGTTTGTGGCCATTTTCAGTTTTAGTAATATATACTGGTGTGTTTCCTATAATTACATGGTATATAAAAAAAAAACAGCAATATAAGTAACGTGTACCTAACGTTTGTATTGACTTGTAGTAATATTCGTTGAAACACAGAATTTTATTTTTTGAGTTATTTATTGCTGATGACAATGATGCTGTCAGTTATGGAAATTGCTGCAAATTATAATGTCTTTATTCTTCATCTTATTATGAATAGCTGCCTAATGTTGTGTTGGCTGGATTCAAGGGTAGTGGTTGTTTTGTGTATTTTAGTTGTGTTTGGCCATTGTAAGTAGTATGGAAGGCTTCAACTATAAAATTTCAATAATGCAATTTAATAAAATAAAATTTTTATAAAACAAAATATTTATTGATATTTACTTGTGTTAATATTGGTTGTAAATAGAAGTTTTGTTGTAGAAATTGCAGATGTCAAAGATGTTGTGATCATTATTATGTCAATAGCTAGGTATTGTTACCACTGACATTTTTAATTACTTTTGTATTCACCGTAGAGGTAATAATTACTTAATTATGTTGGTATATTCATGGCTGATGCTATTCATATTTCAAGAAACACAGTTTGCTGTGTGCTTTATGTAGGTGTTTGTTTTTATGGCAGTTGTTAATAGGTACTTATCAATAATGGCTGCTTGTTTCATACCTAAAATAATTAATAATTACTTATATAATTAAACTAATGCATTAAAAAAATTTAACTCAAATCTTACCTTGATTGTTGTGTTACTTATAATATTATTTGATGTAAATCTATAAAATTCAATTAATTATAATACTAGGTGTATTTCAAACATATTGTGATTTAATATTTATTCAAGAATATTAATAAATATTTTTTTATAAAATAAACGAAATACCTATTAATTGTTTTTATTATATTTGTATAGTATTTTTGTTTTTGTTTTAAATATATTATATATTATATATTATAATTTATACAATACTACTGTGGGTGATATAAATTATTTTTTCTTAATTTTTTTTTTTTAGTTGTATATCGACATTGATTATTCAATAAATAACATTTGATAAATACAAAAATACTTTAAACATGACAATAAACTTTTAAAATCTTCAATTTTACAAATTTAATAACAAACTTAACATTAAGCATCAGTTGTATAAAAAAAATTGATATTTTAAAGTTTAACAAAATTTGATAACAATTTCTTAAGTAACTGATAATATTAATCACATATAATTGATACTATCTATAGCCATGCTTCTTGATTTCTATTTATTAATCGCCGTGTCTAGAACGTCCGTGCTATCAATGCGTAACTGAACCTCACGAGCGGATCAAAACCACCCGTTCCAAAATGTGCAAATTCCTCCCGTTATCAGATTTTCCAACATTTTCTTTTGATTTATAATGAATTAATGACATTATATTATAAAGATTAATAAGGAAATAAGTTATTTTCAAGTGGAAGGACGCTCGCCGCTTTGCGGCACTTATCGCCAAATAAATATTTCAAACTTAATACTTAAACCTAGCCCATCTTTGATACTGGTGCCGATAATACCTAATTTGTACCATAATATCAAAAATGCAATAAGCTTACTCAATTATACTAGGTTCGAACTCGAGGTCTTAATTAAAACATTAAACGCAATGCACTAAACCACTAGGCGATAAGAGTAATTGAACAAACGTTAATAAAATAGATTATTTAACCGAATCTTATAAAATTATGAAATTTCAAATTGATAACACGGCGTCCATGTATGCATAAAAAACACGGACGTCCGGGTCTCTAGACACAGCGTTTATTAATATCCAATATTTTTTCTTCACCTATGACAGCACGACTACATTGTAGGTACAAATAAAGTGTGTTCATCAACATACATAAATTAAATAAACGTAAAATTTATTTCAAATCCGTGTAAGAATTTTTTTAAATATTCAACTTTCTTTTGAATACATTATGAATCAAATTAATTTTAATAAATATCAACATAATCTATAGTTTATTTATGGTTAATTATTATTTAATATGCTTACACAAAAAATTAATCGATTGCAATGACAGAATAAGTACCTATTAGGACATTGGAAAAAACCACTGTTTGGAGATCTAGGCGGTAACAATTGTTTGGTCGCCGCCTCGCCGGAACTATGTTAAACGAAAGAATGGTTACCACGGTATGATGTGTAACGTGTAACTAGTGATTAACGATAGTCATTGTGGGCGTTACACAACGTCGCCAGAATTAATTATTGTGAGGCGTGCAGAAATTCATGGACGTTCGAATGTTCGATACAACTTTAGCACCGCACCACTACCACGCACCCGTACAATTCAGTGTTATTCACTCTTCTAAGGCACTATATAAGCGATCATCGTTGCACGCGTGCATTATCGCTCCGTGCGTGTGTTTTCATCTAAATCTTGTGCACTCATTTTTTCACGACGGGGGGAAATTTTTCTTTTCGTTCGTCCATTCCGTATACTCGATGGTATACGATGGACTGCAGGATTGATGATTATCCACTGTCTGATGGGGGAATCAATAATGAAACGTTGCCTGATACACCAGTATTAAATAATGATAACGGACCGGAAAAGACAGATAACAAGGACAACGACTGTAATGGATCAGAAGAAATGGACGATAATATTGTATTGGAAGAAAAAGAAAACGAGTCCGCCGATAATAATGGACCGGGAGAAAATGCTAAGAAGGTCGATGATGATAATGGACAGAAAGATTTAAATAAGGATGACAAAAGCGTCGAGTTAGTGAAGGATACCATCTCCTCCCCAAGATATATCGACGATACGGTCGTTTCGAGATATGACCGCGAAAACATTATCAATCATTTAAAGCGGATTAAAGGACAGCAGCCTACCGAAGATGAAATTGATATTCAAATGCTAATCGAGCAGATTCAATACAGATTCAAAATGCAGTTCAACAACTGGATTATCAGACAGCCGACGAAATCATTCTTGATTACGGCCAAGATAGAAGAGATGGATCAATGGATTCCTAGATCAGTATCTCAACCGCCGAAGGATGATCCATACACGGTGAAATATGTGGACAAAAACATGTCGGATTGTTCATCCAGTAGCGATGACACTGGCCCACTGCCGAAGCCAGCAAATGATGAAAAGAAATCATCGTCCGCATCTACAGTAGCCGATAGTGCGAGTAGTGTGATGAACAAGAAGGATCAACCAGCTACCAAGAATGAGGATAAACAACAGCACCAAAATGATCAAGAAACTGGTTACTTTGACAGCAGGGAAATCAAAGAACGAAATAAACAAAATCGATTACAAATGACTTTTGTGTTCGAAGAGTTATGCGAAGAATTCGTCTAGCACAACTGTTTTTTTTTCCAGTAAGTACGTACATTTTATTATTACCTATTAAAAAAATAGTTATACTTTTATTTTTTATTTAGATGAATGATTATCACATAATTTTTTTTTTTTGTCTAATCGAGGTGTTATAATTCAATACATTTCGTGTGGACAATTTCACTCATAAAGTCACAACGAGTTATACCTAATTTTTTTAACATTTTAGTAGGTATGTTTAAATGTTGAATTATTAAATAACGCTATAATATCATAACCACGTATAATTATAATATGTAATATAATATACATATATTATATATATATCTATCGGTAAAAAAGTTCTAAGGTGCGTAAATCGTATAATATGTAATATCTTATAGGTTATAGGTGCCAAATAATTGGATTGTGGTTCCATCCAAAACAACAGTATGATATCAGAACATAACTATACCTTATCAAATGATAATGGATGATAAAAGGCGATGTATTCTGAAAAGTAATATTTGCTTACGACTCGAATCTTAAAAAATTAAAAGTATACAAGGGCGACCGGTCGCGCCTTGGAAACCGTACCTTTATAGCTTATCAGTTGTAAATTTAATCGACGTAAAATCCGGCAATCGTTTAAAATGTCTTATCGATGAAATATATACGTATATTGTATATAGATTAATATATACACATTACGACTTTATGAGTTTATAATATTATAATATCATAAATAAATTCAACATAATTTTTACAATATTCAATTTTAATTTTAAACGTATAACTACAGAGTAGATGAAATTTCATCTACTCTGTGGTATAACCGTATAGGTAATATATTATATATAAAATATAAAATAAACAATATAAAATGTTTATTTAGTTAATTAATAATTATAATACTAATTTCATCTTGTCTATATATATATTATATTGTAATTTCGACTTGAAAATATAAAAAAAAATTCTGCCCGCTATAATGGAAAATATTGAGTTATCACAAATGGTTAGTGAAAAAAATAAAAAATTGTACATTATAAATGATTATAAATTTGCTTTCCAAAATTTTTTAAACAATAATGTGCAAAGGTGGAAGTGTACAAAACGTACGTATAAATCTTTTTTTAAACTGGATGAAAATAATAAAATAATTTTTAGTGCCTTAAATGTTAAATCATAATCACGATCAATCAAATCGGATTTGTCGTTAAGAATACGCGGACGCAATTTGGACCCGTCACAAAAATATCACGGACGCAATTCGGTCCCGTCAAAAAAATATCGCGGACGCAATTCGGATCTGTCGTTGAAAACGCGCGGACGCAACTCGAACTAAATACAGTTTTCGGACGCAATTCGGATGCGCCGGTTTATAATAGTTTTGTAAATATTGGTTAAAGTTTCTCCTATGTCGTGGTTTACGCTCGGTTGTGTCAATTTCGCAAATCACATACCTACTAATAATAATATGTAATATATATTTTACCTATCAGAACATTATAAGTACCTAAGACCTAACTATTATCTTCCTGTTTGTCGCAGGTACATAAGTGCTATCGTGGATACGAAGAAACTAATATTCCGAATTTATGATGTCCGTTATTCTTGGTCCTGAACGCAATACATAATAATATATATGGATTATATTTGTCCGACAATAATCTGTATTTGTTTTTAATAAGTATACGTTCAACGTTGTATGTTTATATATTTTTCACTAAACTGTCTAATTTAACTCATAATAAATAATGTACATTATACCCGACTTCAATATTTCGTGTACCTATATAATTTACATCATTCCTCGTTTATTTTTCCTATATAAGTAGGTATTTTAATCTACGTTATTTTCTAAATTTTACAATTACGTACCTATATAATTTAGTAAAAAAATATATTTTTAATTTAATTATTATACAAAACAAAATGAAATATTTATATCTGATATAGACCTATTTTTTTAAAAGGGTGAAAAAGAATTGTAGCTATTTATGAGTAAATATTTAGTACCTATACGGACCAACCTTTTTTAAAGTTATACTAATATTATTAAATAAAATAATTTTATATTGTAAACAATTTTTTTTTTTTTTTTTTTTTTTTTGTTGATATATTTGTAATAAATTTTTATAATGTGAATGTAATCTAGTACATAACGAATAATACGAATGCGCATTCAAGTATAGTTTATTTTATATATCATAATGTATCTTAATTTAATGACTATTATTAAATGATAATAATTAATAACATTGATAAAACGATAGTGATAAATCTTTGTTAATTAATAATTATTATTAATTAAAATTTTTTTTTATAAAATTTAAAAAAAAGTTAATTATTATTATTATTAATAATTATTATTCATAAGATAATACAACATTAATGCTAGGTTAACATTTTATGGAAAATAAACGCAATTGAATCGATAACATTGCCGTCCCTAAATTTTCCGCCCGGAATATTTGTCCCCCTTCGGACCACCTATATACGGCCCTGCAATAATACCTACATAGGTATTCATTAATCATTATTTATTAATCATGAGAATAAAAATAATACATAAAAGAAGGTAAAAATTGATTTTTTGCATATTTTGATTGTTTCCAAAATATATTATTTATTATTATAATATTATGCCTACATCATCCATATTTAATAAATGATGTGTATAAGATTTTAATTTAGTAATAGAATTTCATGTTCGTTAAAACTTAGTTGATACTATTTGATTTAATCTTTAGAAAATTTAAATAATTTTTATAAATTCTTATTTAAAAATTGAATTAAAAAATAGCAAAATCGATTTACAAATTAAAAATCAGTTTTTAACAACTATTCTATTCTATTTATTTAAAAAAATTTTCATAATGGTGATTATTAAAAAAATTATATATACTTATATAAAATTATGACCGAATAGGTAGGTAACATATCTGTATTTATTCTCGATCGTGCAGATAATATTTTCACGGTCGTATAATAACCTAACCATATTATTTAGTAGAATAGCCGCGTTTCGTTTTTATATTTACTAGCCTGATTCTTATAGTTGTACATTTATTTAAAAAGATTATGATTTTTCGTTGTTTATGTACAAAATAAATAGGAAAATAATCATAACTCAAAATATGGTAAATATAACCACTACCTGAATTATTATTGATTTTTTTTTTTTATTAATAATTTATTAACATTTATACATATAGTCTATTAGTTATAGTTACCTACTTTAATTAGTCTCTTTCCTGACCGTTATATTCTTTCTCATTAATTATTATTTTAATTATCTCACTGGGGTGTCATTTCAGGTTTTTTCCGGGTATGCGAATTTTTAGGCCTGCCAATTTTGATATTTCACCAGGTTATTAAAAAAAATAAATTATATATATGCACTGTATACCTACTTTGATGAAAAAGCTGATAAACAAAAACTTGAAAAAAATATATATTATATACTATTATACATATTTTATTTATATTATATAATATAAAAACATAATGCATAAGTTAATTATAACGACGAATTGGAGTATTAATGGCAGCCCAATTATTAACATTTTTTAAGTTAGTCTTAGTGGTATCGTTTCAAACCCTGCACCCTGTAGTAAACCAGGTGTTTACTGCAGACGTTTTCACGGGGATTAAGACACATATATTTTTACGATTATTACTTTACCTATTGAATATTCTTAGAATTCTCACACCGACAATATATTATAAGTTGACTCGTATTTTTCTTATTTTTCCCACGCATTTATAAATGCGATAAACATATTTTTCTTATATTTTTATAGTTTTGATATTAAATATCGAGGGGTGCAGGTAATCTGTTGTCTGGTCAACAACAATGACCCAAAAAAACATATTTTGTTTGTCCCCTCGACTTTACGAATAATACGTAAGTCGAGGCCAGCTGGTTAATCATAAAATATTAAATCCTATTCTCTTTCTCCCTCCGACGATCTCCATACATTATGTATGAGTCGACTGCTGAGTAATCTACTAGTTAAGGATACTTTATAATATTTCAGGCAGAGTTAAAGAACTGTCTTCAAATTTCTAAGTGTAATTTCAATATTTTTATATTTTATTAATTATAAATAAAAACTTTATATTTTAACCTTATAAATTGTTTTTATCTTATTATAAACTAATAACCAGTTGAATAGTTCTTCGAGACGTCCAGTGGAAATACTGACTTCGTCAAACAAAGTGTAAAACGGGTTGCATTTGGTGATACTACGATTACGTACCTGACCACGTATCGCACGTAGGCTCACTACAACCCCCTCAAATGACAAATATATGACCGAGTAATATAATTTAATATATTAGGTCATATAATTTATATTTATTATAAAATTCGGGCTTGTCGTGGTGTGGTTTGAACGTAACTATTTCGTACGACCGAACGAATTATCATTTAATACTGAAAGTCCAAAAATATATACCTAATACACAAAACAGTTCTGTGATATATCATATATATATTATATATATATTATATAATAACGATAATAATACCCAATATCATTATATCCGTATTATTCGATAAGTAGATAATATTTATCCAAAGTGTGCCGTGACATAAAATAACTAATAATATTGTGCCGCGATGGGAAAAAGTTTGGAAACCGCTGTAATAATCGTTAATAAAGGTGACACAAATTGAAAGAGGTTGAGAACCACTGCCGTAGAGGCACCAACTAGTCGTCGACCCTACTGGAGCATTGCGCATGCGCGTATTAGATAATTTTACGTGTTTTCATGTGTGTATAGCTCGTGCACTGTAATAATTTGTATACATATTCTAGGACGACAGCGGCCGCCGCCTCTCACTCTTTGCAACGAGTAGTGCCGTAGTGGTGTGGTATTTTCAATATGAACAGCCGAACAGGGGCAATGTATCTATACTATACCATAATATTATTATTATAGGCTATTCAGCTGTATATACTCTGTTCAAAAAGAAAAGACACAAAGCGGTGACCAGTTTTCGTTCGGCGGCGCGCATTCCACACTTAATACACACTACTCTGATAAATACACGTATGCTCACCAGTGACCTCTGACAACCAGCTGCAGCGTTAAGAGGGGTCTCTCTACTCCCAACATTTTTGTTAAAAACTACCTAAACGCCAAACGGCAGTCTTGTAAAAGATACTTTTAAAAAGTATTTTAGATACAGATACAGATACTTTTTCAAAATGTATTTAAATACTTGATTATAAAAGTATTTAAATACAAAAATACAAATACAAATAATTTTAAATACTTTTATTTAGAATTTCACAATTCACTTATACAACTTTAAAAATTAAAATTCATGTTATTAATTTTTATAAATATATATTTATTATTAATTATTATAAATACTTGCAAAATTTTAATTAATTACATGGTTTATTTAGTTTATAAAATTATATTAACCTATCAGTATATTCTATATACGTAATATATATTATTTAAATAATAAATATAATGTAGGTATTATACTATTATATTAATTAATGTTTGTCCCGTATTGATATAGTTATAAACGATTATTATCATGTTTTATAGTTCTATATATTTACGAATTTTCTATATTTACGTACATAATATCGTGGCACGTGCAACATGTATATTATTGTTTTCGGTTTATTTTATTTTGAAAATTAATATCATATGAACTTTATGTGGGAAAATAAATTACCTATCAAGATAATTTTAGTTTTGATTTAGTATGTAATATTTTGTATCGATATGTCCATTTCAATAGGAACACAATATAATATAATGAATCATGAGATACTATATAGTAGGTATAAACCCAGGTATAAATAATATAATATTACGATTTATTATGATTGTTTTATATTTATATTATATCGAAAATCGAATGACAAATTGTAAATAGTAAATACTAAATATTAATGTATATCCATAATAAAAAGTATTTGATTTTAAATATAAAATACTTTTTAAAAGTATTTAAAATACGTATTTGAATACTTTTATTTAAATTCTTTTACTCAAATACTTTAAAAGATTGTAGCTGACTCTAAATATTTTTTCCAAATTGAAATCCGATCATTTCAACTACATGTTTTTTTGTCAAGAAAAACTGCTAAATTTTTCAGTATTTTTTCATATATTTCTCTTTGTGTTTTCAACGACATGTGCATGCGCGTACTACCTTCTTATTTTATATATACTACATTACTACGTCATGCGGGACTGTACACACACACACACTAATATTCATTTACGACTACCACAATGACAACACTAATATGTGCTTTTTATGAAAATTGCCTATATTGAACTCCTTAATAAATGGCAGTAGAGAGGGTCCTTAAAAACAGTTATACGGCGCGCTTCGATTGTTGAAATCTATGACACCTGGCGAATATTCGTATAACCTGTCACCTGATGATAACTATGCACGTGTACACGGCTATTGTGTGCCGCATTTTCATTTTTGTTTTTAATATAATTAAATAACACAATTTTTAGTATATTACCTATTCAGGTGTCTTATTTTAATAATTATCATAAATAAAATAAAAACATATTTTTTGAGAATTATTGAAGAGTCATCGCTTCACTTTTCTCACCACCAAAACCGCGACTGTTATTAAGGCAACAAAAGCATATTATGTTATTCAATTTTACCGGACATGTCTTGTTTAATTATATATCAATATATTACAAAATATTTTTAATTTTAGATAATCGATGTAAAAATAAAATTTTTATTTCTATTTGTAATGTCTTAGGAAATTTCTGTCTGAGTCCGAATACGAAATTTCTAAATTAAAAAAAAAAAAAATCTAATTCTTATAGTTTTTCCTTTATGATTCTATGCATACACGACATTAATATTATTATTATTAAATTGAACGTATTCTAATGGCACGTAAAATTTTATTAGTAATGAATATTAAAAAAATACACGTCGGGTCAAATGATTTATGATTATGGGTGAATGGGTGATACCTTGTTGTATCTGCAATAATATTATATAAATTGTGTTCAAAAGTTCAAAACAAGTTGGTTGCATAATTGATTAAGTTATATGTCCTAAACCTGAATTAGTAGATATTATTCATTGTAATCTCGAACCAGTTCATCCCGACGCCACACCGCGCTGCCACCATCGAAATACCACCATGGCATCGGGGCCACAATACACGCCTATTTAATCAGTAAGACCACTGCCTATATTATATATATATATATATAAATACATATATTACACACTACACACACACACACTACACATACACACACACACATATATATATATGTAATATGTATACAAACATATATATATATGTAATATGTATACAAACATATATATTACATTTTGACGTCCACGATATTGCATTCAATATATGAGTAGGTAACAATGTACTTATAAGTTACTTTTAAGTATACACGTATTACATAATACGTTTAAAATAATGTAGGTACCTATGTGGTTGATAAATATTAATTATATTTACGGTTTATACATATTATTACATGCATAATTAGTATTTACGAGTATAACGCAGTGGCGGACTGGCAAGGAATGCCGGGATGCGATCGCATCCCGGGCACCATGTACACTTGGAAAAATAATTTATATAAACTGCTTATATACAGTGGTTCCCAACTGGTTGTCCACGCACCAAGAGTGGTCCGTGAACTTCATTTAGCTGGTCCGCGGTGTTAATGAAATAATTTTCATTTCCATCAATAATTTAATTTGAAATAATAATTAACTTGTTTGCACCAAAGGGGTCCTTACAAGCGGTTGCCCCCAATGACTCGCACGAAAAGGGAAATTAGAAGGCAGACGGAAGTCTGAAATTTAAACTTTAAAAACCTACAAAAAAATTGCGTCTTAAGATTGAGATATTGAAATACATTTTACAGGTTAAGCATTTATTGATGAAATAAATATGAATTTATTATATTTATTTTATTATATTATATATAAATTTATTAGTGACGAAGCTTGAGTATGTGATTAGGGTAGACAAATTTTTTTTAGAAAGAAATAATTATATAAACAAAAATTTACGTTTAAAATGTGTATTATTTTAACTACACAGGCGACGGCTATTAAATACGTATTATTATTATTCGACAAGAATAAGAATATTATTACAAGAGGTGTTATCGCGGAATACGTCAAATGCGGGTAGGTACATTCATAAATTTTATGATAATATAATATATATAATGGTATGATTACACTTATGCGCTTTCGTCTTCAATTTAATCGACGTCGGACTAAAATTTATTTATGGTCTCTGTGGGTTACTTTTACAACATATAATGTATATAAATGTATAATTTATACTCGTATATATAGATATATTGTATTATTGTATTATTCTGGTGCGGGAGTTCTAATGGACAACGAAAAACCTACCCTAGCAGGTGGAAACGATTATTATAACAGGTACTGCCGGTTATAATAATGACGATGTTTCGACACAAGACCGGTTTTATAATATTAACGTACTTCATCCTGAGTTTCTAATATATATAACAGTGTTTCGATATAAAATGATATTGCTGTTTATTACAAGAACATAAAATATTGGGTGTTAATTAATATTATAATTAATGTCATCTCCAGAAGTCTTTTGATATTGATTAACGTTGACCGATTTCGATTTTTCATAACCTCCTGTTTATTTAAGAAAATAAAAGCGGATATGAAAATATTAATAAAACGGGATTAAATATCAATTTATTCGAAGAATACAAATATTAATCTGCGGTATAAACTATAAAGCAACAAATTTAATATTTATACATTATTATTTAATAATAAATCCGTTAAAACGTATGTTTTTTGTTATATAAGTCGTAATATTATCTATACGTATGTATTGTAACTATGTCACCGCCATCGACACCGCTGCAATGTGTGCGATCAGGGCCGCATTTATGGGGTACAACGGGTACAATTGTACCGGGCGGCTATAGTTTTAGTTTTAAGATAGTTAAGAGGTACAAAATGTTGGATAAATTATGAAAATTAAGAAGAAAAGAAAAATAAACAATTTAAAGTCTTTTTAACCTTTAAACATGTCGCAATTATAAGTGATAATCACTGTTCATTGTTTATATTATTCAGTTACTATAGAATATAGATTATTGAATTTTGAACTTAAATCCGACCCTGTGTGCAATTGTTACGTTGTTACCGCTACCGGCACCGCCACCATCACCACCACCGTGGCAATGTTAAAAAAAATATACGAAAAGTAGATTTTATTTATATTACGTTTTAATAATATTCGGATTAAAAAATTAAACATTTTTTTTTCTACTAAAAATATTTACTATATTTACTATAAATTCTCACTGGAATGCATTTATTTTTTTTTTTATATAAAAGTTAAAGACCTATATTTTGTAGAAATATTAACGTAACGATTCCAAAATTTTACTTATATGAATACACAATAAAATTTTATATAATTAAAAAACAATCCAAACCGGATTATACCACATCCTACGCACCTATACGGCTATACTATACTGGTTTTTATTATGTTTCCGACTGGTGACCATTAATGTTTCTCTAAATAACATACAATATACAGAATATTGTGTGATCAAAAAGTCGGGTTACTTAAAATACCTAATGGAAATAACATTGGAAATTAATCATAAAATCGATTATCGAATCACGTGATATGGACACACCGTATATTTTTTTTCCAATTTCTATCGGAGCATCATTTCACGGTCCTCTTATACCTGGTTTGATTTTATAATATTATGTGGTTATAAAGATAGGTACATAAATACGAGTTTGCATCTGCCGGGCGTATTATACAATTCTTTACTCCCCTCTTGTTGTTCTTTCGTATACCTAATCAAAACGATCTTCAAAAGATTTTATGGTAAAATAAATACCGAAAAGTGCTGATACACCTGCCGAATGGGATACAGGTGTGAAAATCATAATGTTTAATTTTAATTAGAATTTGTATGCAATTATAAAACGTCATTTTATTATCAGACTGTTTATCGAAACATAATAAATATAAATAAAAATAATGAAATTTCAGACACTAGAGACTAGACTATATCAAATTATAATATGAGTCACAAGTGCTTATGTGTTATATAAATGGTAATAATTATATACATTTGAAGTCAAATGCAATCCTTTGGGATATTTGTAGAGTACATTAATATAATATTATATGAAAATATGAAATCGTCTATTAGTGAACTAATAATTAGTCTATTACCTGTCCGATTATTATTATATCCAAATCGGTAATTCCTTTATTCAATATCGTACGTATATTATATTATGCGCATTATAATAGCATGACGTATCTAACTATCCGTGGACATTCTTTTAATTTTCAACTTTCAAGTTAAGTTTATACGCGCGTCTACCATCGGACGACTACATTATATTAATATATTATTTTTATAACGACATTAATTTTGACGTCATCACACAGAACATAACGTTTATACATACGAATATACCTATACCGTCCCACTTTATTTATATTCGTTTTTTCTTCTTAGCGTCTATGCGTTATTTATTCAATTTTTTCTTCGTCACATTCCTGTGCGAGTTGCCGCGTGATATTTATATATATATATAAAAAAAACATTTTAATATTATATGTATGTATATAATAATATATTACTTATTAAAGTGTAGTAGGTACGTGTTTTGCCGACGTTCCCACGCCTCACAACAAATATCATCGTAAATAATGCTTCCCACTGTGTTTTACAACAACTAATAAAAATGCCAACTATGTCGAAACCCAAGCGAGCTCGAAGTGATTTACGTTTACAATATAAATATAGCTGACATCTTTTATAGTGTAGGCTGTAGGCATACGAGTATATTATAATAGCCGCTATTTGTATAATACATACACGAAAACAGTTGGGCACCCGAACCCCCATAAAGTATACCCACTTGTGTTATATCGATAAGGAATTTCTATTATTATTCCGACAGAGTGATTTTTCTCGATTCTCGAAATAAAAATAAACGACAAAGAACACTGCCTGCGTGTATTGTTTGCAATGCGAGTCAAACTATAGAAATAATATTATTCACGTTCCTAACGCACACTGAAGAATCGTATAGATGGTCGGTACATCCCCATTTATCGACCGTTAATGTCAAACACATTGTAAGAATATAAACCGAATCCTAGCACGAAAACCGTCACGGTCCGATGAAATTATCAAAGCTATAAAATATAACAATATAAGTACTTGTCAGAAGATATTTTAAAGGATGGACAACAAAATATTGTCACAACTAGGATAAGCATCAGTTTTATAATATACTTAGTCCAAGTACCTAGATCCCATGAGATGAGAATAATATTATATAATATGTAGAAAAATAATACTATAACCAAAAAAAGAATAATTTATATTTTTTTAAACCAATAACGTATTATATGCATTAATATTTTTATTAGTAAATAAGAATAATAATTATTTAGTGAAAGTTTTTATATTTCTAACTGCATTCTTTACTGAATTATTTATTACAAACTGTGCAGTTGTATTCCTGTTTTAATAATAATAATAATAATAATAATTATTATTATTATTTTTATTATATATTATGTACGAGAACAACGAGATTGCCATCAAGCTTATTATTTTTTGGGCCTGTTAGGATGAAGCAGCGAGAGAAACGTATTTAGAAAGACATAAATAACACTAAACAAGTTCTATTAGCGTTTTTATTTGTTATGGTATCGTGTTTGTATTATCGTATTATGATGTTATCGAGTAGGTAGGTACAGCAGATGGCCAGAAATTCGTCGAAGTTATACCTTTATCCATCTCTATCGAGATTTTTTATTAGTTCAAGACTAACCCATACCTCGTCTACATATAAATTCTAAAGTTTGACGTAATTCGTGGTCACTAGTCGCGATATAGTTAATAAATTACGAGTCTTACCGATTTGAATATATACCAGTGCTTGGAATGGACAGAAACGCACCGGAACGATTCATAAAATTATGAGTTAAAACTTTTAATTAGTGACAATACTTAATAATTTTATGAGGTAATACAAATAATTTGATTATTTCCTTTTTCATATGTAGAACCATGCTATATGTATATCAATGGTAGAACATTGAATTATAAATATAATTATAATTATTAATTTATTTATTACAATTTCCAGTAAAAGGTAATATTATAATATTGATAATATTATGGAAAGTCCATCTCGGTGCATAATATAGCTGATAAGCTGTTATAGTAGTGTAGTTGTTGTTGTTGTTTGATTAGAAATGGAGTTACGGGTTTTCTCCGGCCACCGGTATTTGAACCTTATTTCTATACATACTCGTAACTCGTATTATATTAAAATAACGAAAACAAAAATAATAAAAATAAATCATTTATTATTATGTTTGATAGTACTATTATAATATTTTTATAATATTTATGCAATACGATATACGAGTATATTAAACAATTTTATCGCGCCACCATGTTTATTGTATGCTCGTATTATTAGTTCGTAATTACTAATTACTAGGGCTGGGATTTTAATGCCCTTAAAAAATGCAAAAATGACTTAAAAAACTCAAAAAATGCACTAAAAAAATACACTAAAAAAATGCATTAAAATTATATTTATTATAGCTTAAAAATTGGAAAAATTTTTTTAATTATATTACATTGTGTATTTTTTTTGGTTTTTTTTTTTTAATAGTATATTGTACGCTGTTACTTGTGCAGTTCTGTTTTACTTCTGGTTTATTAATCATTCACTCTAAAATAATTAAAAAAAAAAAAAAAAAATGTTTATATTTTAACTTGTTTTTGCTGGTTTTTATTACTAACCTGTACAATAATACATAATAGATTAATAGGTATATAACGGCAATAATTTTCGGGGAAAAACCTAGCTATGATAAAAAATTTTTGACGATACTATAAAAAAGTATATTATATATTTTGTATATATATAATTTAATATTCGTCCCGTTGGTAGTTTGCGAAAGTCTATTGTGAATCGCAACAACTTTTGTTCATTTTATGAAGATACGTATTATGAAAAATGCTCTAAAAACTAATAAAATGCCTTAAAAATGCATTTAAGTTTAATTTTGTCAAAAAAATGCAAAAAAAATTACTTTAAAATAATCAATATCACACAAAACACATTTTATACATACGGACCAACGTTTCAAAACACCAAAAAGAAAGATGCATTTGCATCAAAATCCCAGCCCTACTAATTACTAATTAGTAATTACATACATTTTTCCATGTTAACTTTAACTTGTTTAATTGGTGATGTAGGTTATTCGATGTACTACGTGAGTTTTATGTGCCGTTTTGTTTAGGTAGGTACTATAGTTATATTTAATATGACTTAGTTTTTATTAAATTTGGTTAATAAACATCAAAGTAATTGAAAAACCGGTGTCCCGTAAATTGGCCGTGGTGTAAGGTTCATATTATTATCATTTGTTATTATATTGTAATATTGTAGATAAGGTTTATCATATTTATGTATAACGTCAGTAGTCAGTCTTCTGTGAACTCACTAGTAGTACCGACGTGTTATATAATAATAAAGTTCAAGTGTGTCGATATAAAGTGTTTATATCTTTTATTATAATATATAATAAGGGTTTCTAGTTGTCTAACAGAACCATTATTATATTACATGGCGCTGTGGTAAACTAAACAATTTTTTTTTTCCTCATTGTGTTTCGTGTAAGTTCCGAGTGTGCGATCGGTCGACGTCTTTCGTAGTTTCGAGTCACGAGTTTTGTTTTAATTCTCTAAGTTTGAGGTTAACATCGGTGTTGGGAGCGCAAAGCAACGTTTGCTCAGTTAGGTTGAAAACTGATAATGCGTATTCCAGTCGTAAGTAGTGTAACGTTACACGCCACGTACCTTACAGTACAGGGTGTCGTTCAATGTTTCCTATCAAATCCTATCCAGTTAAGGAGCAGTCGGCTGGCTATTTCCTAATACACTAACCGGCCTTTTGAACCGGGTCGTTAGACCGATATAAAACAAAGGTTTCTTATTTATATTATACAGGTCCTAGAAACTTATGACCTGCGTT
>JAIUCT010000131.1:697327-715872 GCA_021307375.1 Tetraneura akinire
AGGCGACATAAAATGACGACTCGGGTATAAATGCAACTGTTACAGTAGTGATATCGTTTGTTAGTGTTGATCGTTCGTCAGTTCGTAAAAATTTCAAGTGGACTTTGTTTTAAATTCTCACGTTAGTTTGTACGAATTAATATTCGATTTTTTTTTAAAGATGAGTAGTATAGATTCAATTGACATTAATGTGTTGAAATCTCTTAAGGTCGAAGAATTAAAAAAAGAGTTAAGATTCCGACATCTCCCAGATAAAGGGAATAAAGATGAATTAGTTGATTTTTTATTAGCGGATAATGAACGAGTCATCGCTGATGAACTTCAAGAAGCCTTAATTGCTTCAAGAGTCAAACAAAACGAAGATATGAAAAAATTAGTAGAGTTACAACGTGAAGTTGAATTGTTGAAAAATGTAAGAATGGAAACTACTAACCATAAATGGCTCAGTAACTATAGACGCGTTACCAGACAATGGTTCCTGTGTAACTTTATTGAGAAAATGTTTTACTCCTGAAAATATTATCATACATCCTTGGCAAGATGGAGCCTATGCAACACCAGACGGAGATTGTACACCATGTGGATAGATAACATTAAGAGTTCAAGTGGGAAAAATAGACTATATTATGCCAAAAGTTGGACTTTGTGAATCGTTACCAATCGCCATGATTCTTGGACGCGACTGGCAATCAGCAGTACATGCTACCATAATTATTGAACCAAACGGGGCAATTTGTATTACTACTCCTACTTCTACACAAGAGTTTGGCTGTGTTAAGGCAAACAATTCATTTGTTGGTTGTGTTGTTGAGTCTCGTTTTTCTTCTAAGCCACTTGTTTCAAAATCTACAGAAGTTAAACCAAAGCTAATCAAGCATAAAGAAGCAAATGAAATCGAGGATACATTTTTATCTGAAAATCAAAATAAACAACTACAAGATATCTTAAACTCTTATGAAGATATATTTTCCATGCCTGATGCTGAAATTGGTGAGTTTCCTAACTTAGAAATGGAGATTAAATTATCAGATCATAGACCTATTAAGTGCAAACCTTATAGAGTTTCTGAACCAGACAGAATTTTTATGAGGGAACAGGTAGACAAATGGATCGAAAATAAAGTTTGTCGCTTTTCAAATTCTGCTTATGGAGCACCTGCATTTGTAGTCGAACAACCGTTCCATGTATCAACACCTAAGCGTGTAGTTATTGACTATTCAAGAACTATAAACCCAGTTACTATTAAGGACCAATTTCCCATAGATCAAATGGAGGAAATGATTAAAAAATTGGCAGGAAAAAAATATAAGACTGTAGTTGATCTCAAGCAAGCGTTTAATAACATAAAAATTAAAGAAGAAGATGTGCATAAAACAGCAGCAATAACACCAGATCATCATATTGAATTCACACGTGTAATATTTGGACTTTCTAATGCACCTGCTGTCCTTGCCAGAGCAGTATCTGAAGCATATGGTCATTTACAAAAATTTGGTTTGGCTAAATATTATGATGACATTGGTGGTGCACATGATTTGTTTGAAGACCACTTAGAATTTCTTCGTAAACTTTTTGAAGCAACTCGTAAGCATAAACTTAAATTTACAAGACAAAAATGTAATTTTGCAGTTCGGAAAATCAAGTTACTTGGCAGAATTCTGGACGAAAATGGCGATTATCCAGACCCCAATAGAATAGCAGCAGTGCAAAGATATGAAACACTTGATACTATTCACGAGGTAAGAAGTTTTCTTGGTTTTGCAAATACTCTACGCCGTTACATTAAAAATTTTGCTGTTATATCAAGACCTCTTACAAATATTTTAAAAAAGAAACATGATGAAAATAAAAAACGTTTTGACAAACACAGACTGATCCAAAAATTTAAAAAAGGAGACCTAGTTTTGTATAATTGGCCTCTAGCTTCTGATACAAAACTATCACCCAGATATAAAGGTCCATTTGTAATAGAAAATTCAGTTGGTAATGTTTGTTATAAAATAAGAGCAGACCATTCAGAGAAAAAAAAATAGACACAAGAGTAGTGCATATACAGTCACTCAAACCATTTTTGCATCGACCAAACCTTGATGACCCTGGAAATATTTCATTTGAAGACTCTATATATGTGGATCCTGAACCAGAGGTTGATCTAGAGCCAGAAGCAGACCCAGTTGTGATCAATGCAAGTACAAGAGTTGATGCTATTGATGACAACCCCACTAACATTTCTAGTCGTGGCCGAGTTATCACTAAACCCAAATGGCATGATGATTATGTCACACAATAAACACTCATGTTCCTAATCTATACTTCAGAAAGATTTATTTATTATATTTTTTTTTTCTTTTTTTTGTTATTAAAAATCTAGTAGGCATTCATTACATATACCTTTTTTTGGGCCGAGAGATATTTAAATATTATTTAAAAAAAAGTCATATGTTATTGTGTTATGTAAAATGTATTCTTAATTGTCAGCTAATTGTTTATTGTTTAATTATTATTTTTATTTACAGTTATTATTATTTTTATACCTATTATATTTACTTTTTTTTTGGGCCGACTGTAAGGTTCATATTATTATCATTTGTTATTATATTGTAATATTGTAGATAAGGTTTATCATATTTATGTATAACGTCAGTAGTCAGTCTTCTGTGAACTCACTAGTAGTACCGACGTGTTATATAATAATAAAGTTCAAGTGTGTCGATATAAAGTGTTTATATCTTTTATTATAATATATAATAAGGGTTTCTAGTTGTCTAACAGAACCATTATTATATTACAGTGGCAAAATAGTCGCAGCAATAACGTCGCCGTAAAATGATCGCAAACTATTTGAGCGCGATAAGAGATATATTTTCTTCTATATGCATTTCGTTTTTTTGTACAAAATAATAAATCAATTTGATTATTACCATTAAAATATTATATTGTATAACTGTAAAATGAGCTCTAATATACTAGTCAAATGTACAATAGGTACTTGTCGGTTATCGCGACTACCTTAATCGAACCTAGCATATAATGGACTAAACTTTTTGCAATTTTTTCAAATGTTTAAATTCTTTGGCGCTTTTTTCCTACATAATAAATTAATTTTGATTATTTATACCCATATGATACTCATATAATGGGTATCAATCATGGAATAAATATCCAAAGGTCTCGCGAATCGAGGTTTTAGGTCACACGAAAGCACTGCCTATTCGTACCAGTATCAGGTGTATGAGGTAGGTATTAGGTAGGTATGCTGTCGTCCTTTGAGGCGTAACCCCATCCTCACGAAATGTGCCGCAAGCGTCCTTTCCACTTAAAAAAAACTTTGAGATTTTTTTTTGTATCTAAAGTATATCGATTAAATAAGTAGGAAGTAGTCGCGATAACCGACAAGTATCGAAAAAACATAAAATTAAAGGTAACTAGTATTATAATAATAACTTCTTTACGCAAATAAAATAAATAATATTAAAAAGTATCAAAATAATATTATGATTAAAATATTAATGCGACCAAATTGTTTGCGATCATTTTATACCTGCGATTATTTTGTCGCGACCAATTTACATGAAACCGGATAAATTATATTCTTTAAAATACCAAGTCACCAAATACCGAAAAATCAAAATGAATAAAGACAAGTAGCTCTTTAGAAATACAAATTTTAAAAATTGGAAGAAATAAAATTTTTAATTAATTGATAATATTCAGATTCGGACATTATATTTACGTTATAGAAGTAAAAAATAAATCTTTGTGTTTATGTGTACTCTTATAACATTAATATTCAGTATACAGGACACAAATCGTGAAATTTATATATGCAAGAACACGCGCCTAGATGCAGAATATAATTTATTCCACTACCACTCCACCAGACTAGTGTGAATGTACCTACTCTAAGCTTCCAATAAATATCTAGGTATATAAGTTCAGAATAAAGCCTGGTCAGTATCAATGCGGTAGTGTCATTCATCGAATATTAAGCGCTTTGCAGACGTCGTCGAACTGAACATTTTGTTCAGTTTTTTGTTGCCGCGTGATCGACGAGGACACGACCGACCACATTATATAATTATTTTACATCCATAAAATATCGTGTTATTATAAATAATTATAATACATTATTATGGGTTTTATTTTTGTCTGTGATCGGATTTATGAGACCCAGTTGATCCATAAAAGTTGTCCGCTGACAGAAATTCCGCTACTAATGTCGTGGTGGTTTATTAATTCTAAAAACTTTCAGCTGTTGGACGTTGATATTTCCGACATCATCACCAAGGTATGGTTATGATAAAAATATGATAACGAATTAACTTTTAAGAATTATTAAAATTTTTATCGTTTTAAAATTTACATTTCACAAAATTATTGATTTTCTTATAGATATAGGTTACCTATATATCCGTATCACATTCATATTATGTCATATATTTTTTTAGGAGGGAAGTAGGTACAAAAAGGCCCCCGCGCAGATACTCCCAAATCCTCAGCATCGTCTATCGCTGTAATCATATTCCTCCGGCACTCCGTGCTTCGTCTATACACGCCCCGCCAGTCCATGCCTGGCCTATACCCGCTTCGACACTCCATACTCGACCTATAGCCCCCCCCCCCCCCCCCCCCCCCCCCCCCCCCCTTCCCCCCCCCAAACACCCCCCATCCCCCCCCCCCCCCCCGTCACATGATAATTATGTGTGTAGCCCATTAAAATATATGATATTTTAATCATTTACACATTAAAAATTAAATTATTATGAAAGTATTTTCGTTAACAATTTATATATATATATACACCTAATAAACTTTATTGCCCGATCTAAATGATCGCTGTTCGGCTGTTTGAATGTAATAGTTTTCATAAATATATACCTATGAGATTATTATATTATAATTATTAATCGATGCGTGTGTTTATTATTGGTAAAATGAAAAGTTACTATACATTTATGATCATAGGCGTGCGCACGATTTTATTGCAGGGTGTGCAGAACAAAATAAATTTTATTGGGATTGGGAAATATAGAATTATACATTAACTAATTACTACAATATCAGATTAATATTCTCTATATTGATTAAAACTTTATATAAAATATTTAAGCTTTAGTACTTATTCGTATAAATTATGTTTGATAATATTTTTATTGGCAATTTTAGCTTTAGGTATAATGATCTGAAAATTTAACTGAAGTATACTTACATATTATTTAACATCATATAAAAATATTAGAAAAATCCCTCGTCTTAATTTTTTTTTTATTAGGTGTTTTAAGTTGTAATTTTTAGAAAATCTAAGTATCCATATGTATATAATAAATTACTTCGTTCTTTTTTTATTTGTACAGACACTCACAAGAATAATAATTGACCAAAAATTAAACGACGAGTACAACGATAACGTCCATACGAACCAGATTGACGTCCAATACCGACCACGCCTTACAAATATCAATGGATGGACATGTAACAATGGTTACAATTCTTTCAATTCATCAGAACCTGGATACCCAAATTCAATCAGTTTGAAATTAATTAAATAATGTACTTTGCGGAAATTCTCTGGTATAAATGTATAATACTATATTACTATTACATTACACGATACAAATATACGCTGCCTTATATAAAACACAAATTAGCTAATCTAGAATCTAGTTATTGGAATACCTATTTATTTATTCATATTTCCGTATCATATACCTTTTTGTATTTACCGTTGTGACGTCTTGTCCATAGGCGCAATTAGGGTGAAATTTTTATTTTTTTTGGGGGGGGGGGCTGAATTAAATTTTAAGAAAACTTCTAATTCAATATCATTTATATCACAATATAAAAACAATATTTTTTTTTTTTAACATCATGTATGTATTTTCACACATATATAATATAAATATACATATACATAATTAAATATATAATGAATAGTGAATACATATTACATTTTTATATTAAAATATTATTAGCTAGTAAAAAAGTGCATAAATTATTTATCAGACAAAATGTAATTAATTTATATATTTTATTAGTTCATTTTATTTATTAAATATTAATAAAACAAAAACTTAATGTCTAATCATTATTCATTAATTACTTTCTGTATATCTGTAAAATTATTCTTGTAGACTGTAATAATAATTGTTTTTGAAATTTGCAAGTCAAAGCTTAAATATATAGACAAAAGAGCTGCTATACCACTGGGCATTGAGCACTGAGCAGTATAGCCAGTAAATAAAAATTATGGAAAAAATTTTGTAGAGTTTACAATGTAGAGTGCAGACTGACAAGTGACAGTGTTTAGTACAATATTATAGTACCTAATACCTACATCTGCACAGGTTGTTTTGTCACGGTAGTGCCAGTGCGGGTCGTGCCCCCTCAAGTCCCCCCAAATTGCGCCTATGGTCTTGTCCTTTATTTTATCGACATTTGACCACATTGACGACTCCTGTTATTTCTCAGGATATGGTAGGTCGCCAATCAATGGATGAGATCTCTCAGATCGAGTCTCATTGGATTTAAGTTTTAATAAATTACGATTAAAAGGAACCCAATATATAATATACTGGTATATTATATATATGGATATTTAAATATAAGAAAAAAATAACACATTTTTTTTTAGCAAATAGAAAAATATATATTATGGTACAAAATTAAATTATGCTCAAATTATTTTATAAGAAATATTAATTAATGGTTAAATATTATTTAAGATGATTTATTAAAGTATATATAGTGGATAAAAAGCCATAAGGCATAAAAACCACATTAAAAAAAATAATAATTTCACACTTGACATACATGAAACGAATATGAATATTTTATTAATATAATTATATTTGTTTTCTTAAACATTTTTATCTTTTTTTTTTTTTTAATACACCGGCCAAAGTGATATATTTTAATAAATTTGTAATGTAACGATTTTACCTTTTTAATATATAATATTCGTGTACAATGTACATAGTTACCCTTTCTGGAATCCTCCGTTTTTCTAGATTTATGTATGCCCTTAAATACTTAGATATTTCTTTAAATTGATTAAAAATCATTGGTGCGGCTATCTGCGTTTTTTGAGTTACGTTTTCATATATACTGCACTCCAAATATTGTTTAGCTATTAGATCTCTTCAGTTAAGTAATATCCTGCATCCATCTTGAGTTATAGAGTCAATCACTAACACATTTTCTCCGCGATATACCATTTTTTTTTTTACTATACAGTGAAACCTCCCTTAACGGACACCTCCAAATAGCGGACGTTTTTATGGGAACGGGAACATTTTCACCACTTTTATATGGGAAAACCCCTAAATACCGGACACTTTTATGGCAATTTAATTTCTAATTTTGATAATTTTTATTGTAATAATGATACATATTTGAAATAATATTTGATTGAAATAATATTTTAAGTATTATCATTATCAGATATCGATAAATACTCGTTCATCGAATTATTCGGTGTGTCCATTATAATTGACAATATATAACCCATTTTTGAGAAAATCATTCTTAATAATGTATGTGATTTGATTACGTGTCTTGATGGAGTTATTATCTGTATTTTCACATTAAAACCATCTGGATCAACTCCGATAGATATAAATTTTCGATCTGCAAAGTCAACAACGAAAACAGTGGTGTCGATGAGCTGTCTAGGTGATATTGGAGCGACGTATTTGAATGCTTATTACTTTTTGACACTTTGAAATATAAATAACAAAATAGCACAGAAACGGGTAAAACGCGATGTTTACCGCCGTTTTACAGGATTAAAGGGATGGGTAGGCCAACTTCAGGTTCGGGGCTTTTGGGTTCAGGTAACCCAAGTAACGACTTGTCCTAGAAATCTGAAAATGGTGTCAATCGACGCGTAATAAATTTAAATTTATGAGAAATTAAAAACACGGAGCACTTTTTACTTAAACTTTCAGCGACCGACTTTATTATATTATGCATTTGTTACAATCAATCTGTTATCCTACCCTTTAAGACGGGCATTTCCAAATATTTATGACATATGCTAGTAATGTTATGATCAATCCTTCAGATCAGAGTCCTTTACATAATTCAATCTTTTTCTTTTGTTCGGTGAGATTTAATCCACCTAATAGTCTCATTTTCGAATGAAAATATGTAAGTACCGACTCACTTCTGTGTTTCGGGTTCCGCTGCTTCAATTGTTAAATCAGTGCCATTAACTTCAGTTAACTATCCCATTGCTTGGAAAGCCCTAACGGATACATTTGATAATCAATGTTTATTAGCAACGGCGCATAATGATCAAATGTTTTCTTTCAAACCCATTGCACAAGAATCGTTGTTGTCTTTGACGTTGTTTGTCAATACGTTCCAGGAGAACACAGAGAGCATTGAAAGCCCTCGGAGTGACTGATCTTGCTGGTTCCTTGCTTTCTTACATTGGCTATCGAGTCCTTGATTCGAACACGCGCCATCATCAGACGAATGATCAGACATGGTGAAAAATAATTGAAGACTTCTTTGTGTTATTAATATGTTATTGTTGTCTTCTTCACTATGGGGCTCAATGAATTGGTTTACATTCTTGTGGTGACTGATTGTAAATTGATTGTACATGGTTTGTTGATTGAATATGTTTATTGGTTGGCCATTTCGGATTGATGCTTGTATCTTCAACTTCTCTTTCGGTTGTGTTTTACTATTATAGTTACCATTGTCATTCATAAAATGACAATAGTATTACATTTTTTTTTTTTAAATAACATATCTAATCATTTTTTTTATACATATATTAAACTAAAGAGAAATATTTTATCTTATAGTTATCCCATATGAATAAATTAAAAGTATATAAAGCTAAAAATAATTTTTTTTGTTTTTTTAACATATCTTATCATTTTTTATACATATATCAAATTAAAGAAAAATATTCTATGTTATAATTACCCCATATGAATAATTATATTAATTTTAAGTGTATTGCATGCATACTTAAATTATAAAAATAAATTTGGAGTATTCCAGTTTTACATTAAATTAAATTATTTTGTATTAAGAATATTGAATATTTTAATTATTATAAGTATATAAAACTAATTTAATTATAAATAGTTATTATTGTCATTCATAAAATGACAATAGTAATACATTTTTTTTTTTTTTTTAATAATATCATATTTATCTTACATTGTATAATGCAAAAAAAGTTTTATGTTGTATATATTTTTTTTTATTCCTACTTGTATATAGTTCTTTTTTTTTTTATTTGCTACTGTCATTTATTACATTACGAATATACTCGTATATATTTTACATTTATTAAAAATAAATAAAATAATTTGCAACAAAATACAATTCATTAATACATTGCCACATTGGATATACATATAATATTTATGAAGTATAAATAATAATTGGTGGTTCTTTTCTCCATAATGATATTTCAATATATGAATTGCAAAATTAATAATTATTACCAAAATAAATGTATTTAAGTCTATATTTACCAATGTTTTAATTAAATAACATTAAAATAATAATTAAAGAAACAATATTTTTTTTTTGTAGATTTTTCATACAATTTATATTGTGTTTAAATATTTTGTTCTTAAAGTGAACAACGATAATACAAACTAGTTTAGATAATATAATTTATACCTATATATTTTTAACACGAAAAATATTATTTATAATTGAGTTTATATACGTATGAGCCAAGTGTAGTTGAAGTTGATTAAATTAATTATGTTTTATACAAGTTAGGCTTACGAGTTTTAAACCACGCCAGGGGCCATAACAGTATTAGGAAGTCAGTAGCCATTTAAATATAAATAATAAAATATAAAAAAATAAAAGTATAATTGCATCTTTATGCTTACGGATTGTTATATCACGCCAGAGGCATAGGATTGCACTTATATTTATATTTATATATAAATAAATTATATTCTTTATCTGTATATATATTTGAACTTAAATATATTACTTTTGACATTGGGAAAGTTCAGGGGAAGAACAGGGGAGATTTAATTCAACTTCAACAAAAATACTTTTTTTTGTCGCATAAAATAGTGTTTAAATTGTATGTAAATTATAGGTAGTAATATACTATACTAACCATATTTATATAAACGTTGATCACCAAAGAAAAAATTTTAAGTTTTCTTATAGTTTTCTTCTTTTTTAAATTATTTTTATCCCGTTTCTTTTTTCTTTTTAATTACTTTTTATAATTATATTAATTTTTGAATATTTTAGTAAATCATTAAATATTTTTTTCTCGTTATTATTAATAGCCCTGTATATCATTACATATACATGATTATAATTGGTAAATATTATCTGTATAGACATTCAATTTAGAAATAATTATTAATTATTACAAATATATAACATTAGATAAATTATTCAACAGTAGGTACATCATGTTTTGATTAATTTACTTTTAGATATAATACTATACATGGTTTAAGTTTTGATCTGTATACATAACATTCAATGTTTCTTTTATTCATAATTATCAGTTAATATAATCAATTATATAATATAATGAGTTTATAAAATAAATTAAGAATATATTGTATATAATGTATAAAAGTGTATAAGTAAGGTGTAACATAAGTTAGACGTAATACATAAAATTAAAAGAATGCTTTTGGATATTACATTACCATAAAATTGCAATTGTCGTATTAATTGACATACAAGTAGATATCTACGAATTCCGAACCGAGAGATATTGCAATATGAAAGAAAATGTTGGAGATTAATTTAAAAATTAACGACATTGATTAACATAAAGTAAACGAATGGAAAAGTAATTTAAATGAAACTTTCAACAACGATATAAATGAAAAAAAAAAAGAACATTCAAATGATATTTCAATCAGAGATAATGCATTAATTGAAATAATTTCAATTCTGAGGAAAAAGATAATTTTTGTAATTTAAGTGGATAGTGCAAATGTACAGAATGGGATAAATACAAAGGAATATACTCATATAGTATTATGATATTTGAATAGTACCTAGTATACATGTAAATCATATTAAAATATAAATTATAAAAAATAAATATAAAATAATTAAATAAACAATTGATATTTAATATTTAATATAAAAAAAATAACTACATTTGGTCATTTTTAAGCTGAGTATTTTAAATATTATAAAATATTAAAACTATTTTATAATCAAGAGTCGTACCTAATAAAAATTATAACAAAAATGATTTATTGTTAAATGGTAATTCAGTAATGCGCAATATTATTATATGATCATAAAAAAATGTTATTTGTTAAATTAATGTTTTCTGAATACAAAGTAGCAGTTTACATTTAAATCATATTGAAAACAATTTGTTCTAGTTATTTTGAGATAATTATTTTAAATAATATAAAATTACAATTATTTTAAAATCAACAGTTGTACCTATACTATAACAATTTTATATTACGATAAAAATAATATATTATGTTATAATAATATAGCATAATTATAATATATATATATAACGAGTATACGTTTATACGATCAATGTAATATATTGAAACGAAAAAAAATACATTTTACAAGTAATTTGTATATTACGTATATCATAAGTAATAATTTATTATTAAATGTTAATTGAGCAACACGCATCAACTAACATCTAACATTATATTAAATAATTTTTAACTATTTGAATATTGTAAAAACCTAATATTTTATTAATTATAGATATCCAAAATATTCAGAAATAAGAATAAAATGGATCGGTTTTAGTAGTTTTAAGTAGGTACTGTACATACAAATCATATTAAAAATCAATGCTGTAGCCAAGGGGGGCATTGGGGGCACGTCTATATGCCCCTATGGTATATAAGTATATTACTCTATGGCCACGGATGACAATAATATTATTAATAGATTACATTGATATAAAAACTATAATGATATCGATGGATATTTACGTTATTAGTTACGTACCTATTTAGTACTAATTACATTTCAGTTAATCTAATTTTTTTTTATTTATGAATAATTGTCAATTGAAATAATTAAGTTAAAAAGCAAATATGAAGAAAACTTCAAAATCAAATAATTTAATTATTTTTCTAAAAAACAAATAAAAATTAATAGTGAAGCTCCTGAAGTAGAGGTATGACATTAAAATATAATAATTTAAATTTAAAAATATAAAACCACATGTGTTGGAAGATTTTTTCCAATTTTCATATACGAGTATGTACTTATTTTACAGTAAACAAATTACGATTCAAAATCAAACAATGGTTTTGAAATAATTATCTATGGTTCATAACAGTAATTGATACATTCTTATGTGTTATATTATAATATAACAAAGTAGTACAGCCAAAAGAAAAAAAGTGTGTTCACTGTTAATGTACAAAGGGATTTTTAAGTAATATACAATAAGATAAGTATTATATTAGCATTAAAAAAATCGGAGAAAAAATTAATGCTCCCACTCGAAAAAAAAATCCTGGCTACGGTACTGTTAAAAATAATAATGTTATTTGTTCTAGTCATTTTACAAGTATTTGCTCCAATGATTATAAAAAGAGAACTGTTTTAAAATCTATAATATTGTAAATAATAATTAATAATAAATCATAACAATTTACAATAAAAATAATATACCTATTGATAATTTACTGGAATAAAGTTAAGCATTACGAATAAAAATAAAGTAGATTATAATTTATAATTAATATTTAAATTAATTTTCATTATTATTTATTCATAAATAGGCAAATGGACGACAAATGTTTTTGATTACTTACGAAAAACCTAAATATCCACTTATATTTATTATGAATACCTAATAAATGTGTTTACGAATGTTATTACAGAAATTATTCTATTGTCTATACAATAATGAATTTTATTAAATTTGCTCGCGCATAAATTCTACTATTGTTATTAATGTTATTTAATATATTTTAGAGAAAAATATTAATAATTCATATGAAAATATAATACTTTATCGCGATTTTGTTAATCATTCATAATTCGTTTAGTTTTATAATATAATGTAATATCGTTATGATAATATATCTTCCGTCTCGTATAAGTACATTTCGTTTTTAATATCGGCAGCGCAACGACTGACACGTATGACACATAGAGTAAAACGCGTAAAAATATTTGCAATTCAAATGTAATTGTCGTTGTTTTCGTCGTCGTAAATATATTATGTTGTTGTCGTAAATGTATTCGCCTTAGTAGTTGGGTTGTGTGTAACGATTACAAAAACGTTTTTTTTCAATTTTTGATTATCATTTTAAATATTCGTGCGCGTTCAATACATTGCCACTACTCGTTACCGTAACGTCATTCAAGAAGTAGCCGCTGTATCGACAGGAACGGCTCGCATTTTATTAACATGATGGAATACTGGAAATCGGGATTGTTGACCGGAACGGCGACTTACGTGTGTGTGGCTGTGGTCATCCGCCGATGGTTGGCACCGTGGATATGGTGGTTGGGACGTTGGTTATTGTGTTGGGCAAGATACGCAGTTCTTCGAAGCGGACTAAGCGACCGGAGTGAACGCAGTGTTGACACTCATCTTCGGACATCTACGTGCTCGTGCTGCGGCGGTATTGATTTTGACGGAATGGTCGGCCGATGGGCGGGTTGGTTTTAATTACTATTTATGCATTTTATTTCTGATCATGAGAAATAAAGCTTAATTAAATATTATATGGTTCTTTTAAACTAAACATTGTTTACGATAATCCAACACGTTAACGCAATGATCGATATAAAACTGCCGGTGATCGGTATCAAGTCTATTAAAATGTTTCTTTAAAACTATGCTTCATATATGAACAAACTGACATAACACACGATCTTAACAATAATAATATATTCTATGAATTTTTTTTTAACTTTCATAATAGCGACATAATATTATTTAGGGGTTGAAGTGTATTAGTAAGTAATCCAAGCAATGAAAACATATTATGACCACATATTATTATTACAGATAACATATAAAATCAGATAAAACAGATGGTTAATTGTCTAAAATATAATGTTTGTTGAAAATAAAGTTATTGTATAATAATTAAACATTTATACTAGGTACAATATTGTACTACAAGTTCACAAAAAACATATCAATTTATTAAACGAAACAAAGATAATGTATTATTTTGTATATCGAATAATAATTAAGTTTTTATTATTATTTTATAATATATGTACTTCTATAATTCATATTATCCATGACCGTATGCATATTATTGTCATATTTTTGTTTAAAAAAATACCAGATGTGGGGTTGAATTTTCGTTTGTTTACATTTTTAAGAATTACATTGCTTTAATTTTAATAGGATATGACAGGGTGGGCAAGATAAAATTATATCTGTACCACATATAGTTACTTATTGTTTTTGGTTTTGAACATGTTACGTTGTTGCTGTAACCAAACGATGCCGTCAATCATACAATATAAATTACTGTATAGTGGTCACGGGTTGTACGGATGGCATCGGCAAGGAATACGCTATACAGGTAAAATCCATTTTGTAGTAAAGTAGATTTTGATTTAATTACGAATAATAATATAGTTGGCAGACAGAGGAATTAACATGGTACTCATCAGCCGGAACTTGAACAAACTGCAGGACGTAGCTAAGAAGATTCGTACGTAAATTTAACGATATTCACTTGTAAATCGAATTAAATTCATGCATACATTTTAGGAATGCCAAATGAGTGTTAGATAGATTAAAACAGAGATATATTCGAAGACAAAATTTTAAAAAAAAAATATTTATGAATATTTAACAATTTAAAATTTAGTGACTTATCTAAAGAGTGTAAAAAATAATTTTTAACCAAAAAAATTGACTTTGAAATCGTCTTAGATCGAGTGATTTATCACCTTTAAATTATAATTTAGACAATATAAATTAGAGTTTAGGGGAAAAAAGTATAAGTATTGATTAAAATTGGTATCTTTGAATTTTTTTCATTAAAGAGTTGTAAAGAAATTAATATTAAATTTAACAAAATCTTAGCATGATATTATTAATTTAAAAAATATAAATATTTGAATTGTGATTAACAATGTATTCATATAATAATCGTGTTCAATTTTTTATATTTTGATAACCAAGCAGTAAAGATCATTATATTCATGTATAAGGCTTTTATTGTTATTTGTAGGAGAAAGACACGTTGGCAATAACATCCAAATTAAAATTGTCGTGGCGGACTTATCATCATCTGGTGGTACCTATTCGCTATCGGATGCTTATGATTCAGTACGTAAAGCACTGGCATATCTAGACGTGGCATTGCTCGTAAATAATGCAGCAATGTCATACACGCGTCCTGAACGACTGCTCGATATGCCGCCATGCTGTTCCGGCCAGAACCCTAGTGACCCGTTACGTGACATTATAGAGTGCAACGCGCTGGGCCTCGTGGCGATGTGCCGCATAGTAATGCCACTGATGATGGCCTGCGTTGATGACTATGATGAATTTATGGTAAAGGGTATGAGACGAGAACGAAATGATCACGATGAGCAAAACATGGAGGATGAAAACTTGTTGAATACTAATCGTGGGGGAGTTGTTATTAACGTGGCATCCGCATCGGCTTATCTTCCGTCACCAATGTTAGCTGTGTACGGCGCCACAAAGGTATATTTTTCGCTAGAGTTCACACAAATAATAAGATGCGGGGACCAATTATTATTATTATTATTAATTTGAATCCATTATTAGTCAATAATATTACTGTCTTCAGAATATATATTTTGTGCATTACTTTATGTAAATTCTAAACAAATACTATATATATCGTACACATACAATAATAGTTTTAAGATATAAAATCATTATAACGTTTATTATCGTCGCACTTAGGCATTCGTCGAGAAGTTTTCGAAAGATCTGGCCTCAGAATATAATAACTGGAAAAACGGAACATCACACATGATCGCCATACGGTGCCTGACGACAGGATTTGTGGCCACAAAGATGAGCCGGTTACGAGCAGGATCTAGTGAATGGAGTTTCGTACCGCGACCAAGCGTGTACGCACGACGCTCGCTCAGATCATTGGGGTGCCATTGTGGGTGTCGGTTGGTTCGGAGATTGGACCGAAAATCGAACGATTTCATTGACAAAAGTAATGAACTTGGATGGCTGGAATGTGTAGTAAGCGTGTTATTCGATTCACCGCAATCGCCGTGCAGATTGGGAATGTCTGAAATCACGACTTCCGGTTATCTACCACACACGCTGATGGTATTTGTATATTACATTATGTTTATCATAATATACTTCACTCTTTCTCATTAATAAAATCATTTCCATTCTTCCATTATCCACGTTAATATATATATATGCATAGATATATAGAAAATTATAGTTTTGAAACCCTCAAAAAACACAAATATTTTAATAAATTTTTCTGTTAGATTAACCCATAATAGTTTGTCCTAAAATATACAAATTAATAATAAAATAAACTAGATGATTCGTTATTCGCAATGCAAATGTTTTATAAAGAACGTAAAAAAGAAAAATTTATTTAATTAGTATATTGCATTACTAAGAAAACATTAACTTATTCATCAGACATTCCAAATTGTTTGAAAGTATAGACTACATACTATAGTTTATATTTCATAATATGCAAACTAAATAATATCTTTATGATGATAATACAGATAGTCGGAGTTAACGCAGTCCGGTGGGTGATGGGCGACACGTACATATCCAACGCCGTGAGACGGTTCATGAACAATGGCCGTTTAAAAATAATGCACCGGGACGATGAAAAGAAGAGAGAAGCTAAGGACGCCATGAAGAAGGGAAAATAATCAATTAACCATCTCTTAAAATAACCATGATTACCCCCCCCCCCCCAAAAAAAAAAAAAAAAAAAAAAAAAATAGAAAGATTTGTATTAATTAAAAATAAATAAAATATACCATAATACACCAAAATTCACTAACATAATAAAATGCTTTTATAAAAACTAATAAGTGGTAAATAAATATAACGTAAACACATTAATAATAAATTAAAATAACATTATTGTTGTTACATTAAATGATATAATTATTTTTAAAAATATTGATTTAGATATTTCTTAAAGGTATATCTTTATTATTTATTTATTTATTATTACTTAAAATTAAAGTTATAACATTTAGTTTTCCAAACATTGTATTATTTTTTACAGTCTACGTCTATAATTGAATATAATATACACATCTATCATCTATCATACAGATATCAATTTGATAAGAGCTGTTATAGCTGTCATCATGTACGACCTCCATTGATTATATATCTTCGAGATATAATTATTATAATGCATCACATTGTTAGTTATCACAAGATTCTTATAAGAAATAATATAAATAAGATCTAATAAAACCATATAAATACATTTTATATATCTTTTTATAAATTGGTAGGTATTGAAATAGGAAACCGTCAGTCCTGAGTAAATTAATTTTTTTTCTTAATTAGTATATAATGATATTATGCATATATCATCTGACGATTCAATGAGACTATATAGTATACCACTTCTGTAATGGTACTTACAGAAACTCTAAGAAAAGAAAATGTTAACAACACATAACAACCGAAATGGCTACACCATCAAAGCTTATAACTCTTTACGAGGAATCAATATGGATAAAACTCCAATAATATAAAACCATGATAAAAGATGATTTAAAGTAATTCAAATCAATTTTCCATCATTTAAAATCAAAAGATCATTGTTATGTTAAATATTACTCTTTGTTTTCAAGTGCATAATGTGTTCTGCACCACACAAACTTAATTCGTGTAGCCGTTTCGAACAAATGTCTATAGAAAAGATTTTGTTCAAAGAATAGGCTTTGTTTTAACTGTTTGAACTATGGATATCAAGTGAAGTCGTGCAACCTTTCACCTTGTCCAACTTGTTATAAACGACATAACATAAAGCTGCACGAAGAGAATTATTCAGCACCTGATACCAATCCGCCTGATGATCGAAGTGCACCAATTCCTGATAATGATGTTGTTATATTTGCAAATCCTTATCATGACCAAATGAATGTTATATTAGCTACAACAATTATTTATGTTTTTGATGAAGCTGGTTAACTTTAAACCTGTAGGGATGTATTAGATTTAGGTTCTCAGTTGAATTTTATTACTGCCACTTGTGCGAGGCGATTAAAATTTAATTGTTCCAATAATCGCCTTAACATTTCTGGAATTGCATCAATGACCTCTGCAGTTAAATCCAAATGTCAGGCAATTAATACTTCTCAGTTTGGTAAGCACAAGCATAATCTGCAGTTACATTCTATACCAATTCTTGTCAATGCATTACCATCACAAGCAATTAACTGTAACAATTTGTCTATCCTCAAACATATATATGAACGTTTAGCAGATTCTCAATTTCATATTCCTGGTGATATTGATATATTGCTTGGAGCAGAGATGATCTTTGATGTACTGGGCAGTTTATATATTACACATACAGTAAACCAATATCTTCGTATAAGTA
>JAIUCT010000131.1:731011-752051 GCA_021307375.1 Tetraneura akinire
ACTTGTGGATAATATATTTAAATAAATAAAAACCCAAATCCACAAAAAATTTAAATTTTTTGTGGATTTGGGTTTTTATTTATTTAAATATATATTAACGAATTTCCAAAATATTAAAATATCTCGGTACTCAATTTTATTATAGTTGATTAAAGTTTAAAGTTTAAAGTTTAGTAAAATATTAATATTTAAAGTATTTATACAGATTCTTCTTATTATGTTTCAATATTTTACAATAATGATAAATAAAATTGACAAAAATTTTTACGATATTGGCATTTAGGTGACAAGTGATTTTATGAGCATTTATATTGAACTTAGAGACTTGAAAATTTTATAGGATGTTCATTTATGTACTATATGTATACCTATATGGTCCCTATATGTGTGATAAAATTTTGCGTTTTAAATATTTAATAAAAAATGTCATATTTTTAATCAATGCCTACATAATCTAACTAAACTTCGCTCAGAATTGTTTTTTCGATTGCAATAGTATATCATTGCATTCAAATTCTAATTAAAATTAAAGACTATGATTTGCACACCTATATCCTTGCGGCAGGATTATCAGCTCGTCTTTTGTTTTTATTGTTGATATTGGTACTTACCTATAATAGGTTTGGAACTATTTTTATTTATTTTACTATTTTTTTTTCTACTTGCTTTATGTCCTATGTATAATTTATATTTAGTATTATTTTAAACTTAATTGATTTCAGTCCAGTGTTGATACACTGGTAAGTATTACAATTCTGAATTCTGATTATTGTTTACATAAAATGTGGAATTACAATAATACATATAATTAAATAATTTGTTCAAGTAAATATTCGTAGAGATTCAGAAATATCTAAAATGTATAGATAAGAAACTACATTTGAAAAAGCTATTATTGTATATTAAAGTATCATTTTAGTATTCAAATTCTATTAATAGAAAATTCCTAGATGACAGTGTTTGAACGATAATACCAATTAATATGTACCTATTGATGACTTTATTTTTCATGGTTATCAATATGTTAACACCGAATTAATGTTTGTTTTCCAAATATCGCTTCTAAATTTATTTTAAATCAATTAAAATAAGTTTTTTAAATCTAATCAAATGTACCAATTAGGCAGTTCCACATTCATGTGAACACTGGACAGTGATTAAAGATAAACAAACAATAAAATTGAATTCAGTAGGACTTATATTTATACAAGCGACAGCTTATTACAATGATTTATTTTTATGTACAACTGTAAAATATTTAAAAGACAAGATAAAACATGTCAAAAACACAAAATCTGTTATATTTCTGTAACATATAATAAAATTTTACCTTATTTTGGGATATTGTATGAAGAACACATAAATTAGTACCTACCTACTTAACTATTTTTAATTATTATTTAATTCATACAATTATATAGGTAGATAAATGTACAATATACATATTCAATTGTTTTAATCTAAAACAACAGTCGCCAACAAAACCAATTGAAATAATAGATTGATAAAAAAAAAATTTGTTAAATATTTTTGCACACAATAAATATATAATCTACTTGGATATTGGTGTATTTTGCATTAGATTAGTAGATTAGTATGTAATTATTAGTGGCGTACCTAGGATTTTGCAAAGGGGGGTGATTTGATGTAAGGATAAAATTAGGTATTAGTTATTTATAATTTTTTACTCAATACTTAGATATACTCTTATTGAGTCATTTAATTGTATATAGCAGTGTATTCGTATATAGAAAATAAAAATTAAATATTAATTGATATACACTACAATTATTAAAGTTATTATAGTAAATTTCATCGAATTTGATTTTAAAATTTCCTGATAACTCAGGCAATTTTAAAATTAAAGACTTTAAAATTATTTTGAGTGTTCACATGGATACTATATAATATATGAGGTAAAATTTTGTAACCGTTATGTTAATTTTTCTACAAAATATAGGACTTTTAAATTTCTCGTTTTTATGCATATAATGTTTGATAAAATTGGCAATTTTGGACATTAAGGTCTGAACAATTTATTGAAGTATACTTACATATTACTTAACAATTTAACATTATATTACAAAAATCCCAAGTCTCAATTTTTTCTTATTGTTGTTTAAAGCGGATATTTTTAATTTAAACGACAATCTCAGAAACTATCATACGTAATAGTATTCTTATTATTTCTTAATGCTTTTAGAATGATAATTAATAGAAAACCCAAAAAAATTTTAAAAATGTATTGTAACATACTCATATAATTATTACCTATATCTTAACTTAATTTCAAAATATTAGGAAAATCTCAAGACTCAATTTTTTTATAGATGTTTTAAGTTGAAATTTCAGTAAGTAAAATCAATATTTAAAGTATTTATATGGATTATTTAAATATATTTCAATATTTTACAATAATGTTAAATAAAATTGACAAAATTAATTGTGAATTATTACATTTACTTTTTTTTTTATAGCTGTTTAAATTATAAAAAAGCAAGGGAAGGGATACTGGTGTTGGTGTAAAGAGAATAGGTAGTTTTGAAGTTTAATTATAATTTGTATGCAATGATAAATCATTATATTCGAAAAACGATTCTGAGCGAAGTACTGTCAGATTTGAGTATTTAGGTCACTCATTTAGGGGTTTTATGATAAATTATTTATATTGAACTTAAAAACTCATAAAGTCATAAATGTAAAAATTTTAATCGGTAGGTACATATATTATCTGATGAACTTCGCTCAGAATCGTTTTTTTTTAAAACGTAAAAAATAAAAAAATTGTAATCAATATTCGATACTATCCTCTTTACACCTGTATCCCTTCCACGCCATTATCCTTTCTCTTGCTTTTTTATTTTATCTGTTATCGTCTATTTTCTAATTGAATGACGAAAAATATTATTTTAACAGTAAAATTAACGAAAAATACATAATAATATGAATTGTAATATACCTACCTATTAGGATAAACACATGAAAAATAGAAATGGGGTGGTTTGAACACCCAAAACCCCCTGGATACGCCACTGGTAATTATTATGTTACAAGTTACAATACAATATATAAACCTTTATATAGAAATATAGAAATATAAATAATAATTATAATATAAATATAGAGATTCTCAAATTTTTCATTGTTAAAAAAATAATATATATGTATAATGTATATATAGATTTCTATAATCCATGTCAATTGGATTTTTTGTTTTTTTTTTGTTTTTACCAAGGTGGGCAATTATTATAATATTTTAATACGAAATTTTAGGTAGATAGGTACTATTGATTAAAGCATTATTTTTTGCAGTTTTTTGTGATTTACCAATATTTTTATCACGATTCTCAGTTTGAATTCCTCGAATGTAAGTAACCTACCTATGTAATTAAAAAATAATACAAACTCCAGACGCTAAATCAAAAAATATTAATGTGGTTATTTTATATTTTTATTTTATTTTTTTTTATATTTTTATAATAGCATTAATTGCCAATAATAGTAGGTATATAATATTTGTATAAGTAGGTAACTTAGAATTTATACATAAATAAAAATTTTGAAATACTGAAATATTTTGAATTTGTCCACAATTAATAATTACATAGGTACTTAATTAATTACATAATTAATTGGATAACAAGTAATGACATTATGACATGTATGTGAATATTTATATATATATATAAGATATAACTATATAGTAGCAGTGGCAGATCTAGGATTTTTTCACAGTGGGGGGGATATACAAATATTTTGAATAGTAAAAGTGTTTTCAGGCATAAAAACAAAAAAACAAAAAGAAAAAACTAAATAGGTATATCAACTTTAAACAGCTTTTAAAAAATAATTGAGACTAGAGATTTTTCTAAAAATATGTTGACATGATGTTAATATGTATATATACCACAGTAAAATTTTCAGACCTTAACACCAAAAATTGCCAATTTTATCAAATATTATATACGTAAAAATGAGAATTTTACAAAATATTCAAAGTCCTATATTTTGTAGAAAATTAACCAAACGTTTCCAAAATTTTACCACATATATATAGTAGCTATGTGAATACCCCAAAAAAATTTCAAGTCTCTATCTTCAAAATTGCCTGAGTTATAGTGAAATATTAAAATTGAATTCGTCAAAATTTAAGTTTTCGTGAAAAATGACGTTTTTTCAACCTTTTAGGGTGACTTTTGAGAAATTTGAAAAATGACCTAAATAAAGTACCTACCAACTACATCCATTTTCCAACCGGAGATATATGCTATTCGTGAAAAACGGATATAAAATCAGAGTAGTAAAAGTGTTTTCAGACACAAAAAAAAAAAGAAAAAAAAGACACGCACATCATTGTAAAACCAATACATTATTCTTCGCTTCCCTTTGAAACTTAAATTATTATTTTGTCGTGGTTCATATTACAAAAATATAATCACAATTCACAAGCATTTCGTGTGAATTATAAAAAAAATCCTTTATTTTAACCTCCTGCTAGGTTAAGTCTACGGGGGGGACTCCCATATTCCCCCCGTAAATCCGCCACTGTATAGTAGTATATACTAATTTATTGAATAACCCCCCTTTACACATTTCTGGCTACGCCACTGATTATTTGTGTAATATTATGTTGTTACTTTGTTAAATAGTTATTAGTTTATTACACAAAAAAAAAAAAAAATTAACATTAAAACACAATTGAACGCATAAACGGTTCCGATGTACTTAAAGTTGTAATATGGTTATTACGATTACAGGGGTTTATTTTTATAAATTGTATCGAAACGAAGTCGATAGTTCGAAACATTTGGTTTTTGGTAAGAATATAATAAACGTAATATTTATAAAATGTAAAGTGAATAAAAAAAAAATTATATAGAATAAAAATATTTTTAATGAAATCATATACCTAAATAGTTTATACAGACTTACCCCTTACAACGGCGCGGATGGTATAAAATAATATGGTAAATGATAATTTAGGTTATTTTATTATTTGAATAAAAATAATATTGATTCGGCCGTTTACGTTCGTTTTTATTCACGATTGGTAATTTCAAGAGGTCTGAAATTATATTTAAAATTTAATATAATTTAGAGAGTGAAACACGAACTATAATCATGGGGGTTAAGTTAGGTAAGTGTTTTATTATATTATAGTAAGTTTAAAATGATTTAATAACATAATATTATATATTAAATTTAATTAAAAACCTTTTTTTGTTATTTTTGTAAAAATAACATTGTAAATATTATATACGAAATACGTTATTGCATGTAGAAATATTAAACTTAACAAACGCAATATTATAAAAAATAAAAAATTGTGTATAAAATTTCGATTAAAAAATATTTATTAAAAATTGCTTATAAAGCTATAACCTATATAACTATATTTATAATACGTTATAATAATGATACATTAATACGTATAGTTATATTATAATAAATAGATTTACCAATATGCGTAGGTATAATATACAAATTATACGTAATCATCCTAAATTGTTATACTTAATATAAATGCTAGTTTATTAATTTATTATACCTACAAGCTACAACTATATGCAATAAAAAAATATTTTTTATTTATTCAATGTTAAAATTTATATAACAAAAAATAAATAATGTAAGTAATCATAGTATAACAACTTGCCTCACGGTATGTAACAATTTACCCCACATTGGGGCAACTTGTTACATTTTGACTTCATGAAGAAAAATATCATTTTTAGTAGTAAAAGTTTTTTTTATTTATTTACCTTTATTTTTTAAAGATACCCGAGAACTTACTCTTTGAAATGGTATATCATTCATTAATATGAAATCAAAGGAAAAATGAAAAAAATATCAAAATATCAAAATTGTAACAACTAACCCCGCTCTCTCCTACTCTCTTTTTCAACTTGTTTCCAAGCGTTCACAGCAGATCCGTTATTTTTTCCGCTGGAATGCCCAGCGCATTTTTTTTACATATGCGACATCGTTGTCCCAATTTCTTCAGCGGAAAATTCATAGGCTGCCAACGAAAACAAAAACATTATACCTTATGAATAAACCGACTTTAATAATTTAATATATATTTCTTTTAAAAAAATTATAAGTACCTATAGAGGTACGTTTATTTATATTTAATCATCAAAAATTATTCACGTTTTTTTTTTACGAAGGTATACTTTACATTTACATTTCTATACATTTGTTATGAACCTTTCGTATCAGAAATTATAAATAATGTATTTGCTGGAAGCAAAAGCTTCGCAGTCCGTGGAAACCGACAATTTTATATAGGTAACTATTAATCTATGTCTTTAAATTAATATGAAATATATTATTTGTAAAGTATAATCTAAATAGTAAATAATATAAATTATAATATTAAATAATAATATAAATTCTAATCAATTTAAACAATATAATTAAATGTAAGCACAAACAAGTATGTTGATGTTTATGAGGATGTATATTTAATATTTATATAGAATCTATAATTTTGTTAAGTTTAATAAAAAATTCATGATAAAATTGTCTGAACCGATAATTTCATCCGTAAAAACAACAGGAAACTACGAATCTATAAAGGACCTGAAGACAGACGACCAGACAACGACTATAGCTAACTACATACGATCATAGCCATAGCCATAGTCACTTGAGACCTGCATCGAACGATATATAGACGAGCAGTTTATCATAATTGTATTTTATTTTTGTACTTATTTTGAGTTTTGTGTTTATTAAATTAAATTAAATACTTCTAAATACGAGTACTACACATAATATTGGTTTAACTGGCAAGCAACACATTTATACTAAGGTATTATGGCCTTATGGGTATCCGAAAAATGATAGAAAATAATATAAATCGATTATTGCGATTCGTTAAATTTTAATATAGTGTAAGAACTAATAATGTATTTTTGAAGAGTACCACATTGTGATGGTCTATTTAGTAGAGTCATATTCATTATATATTTAATCTATATGGTATAGAGTTTACAACATTATTACATTAAAAATATTTTCTGCTGGTCTATTTTGATAAAAACAAAAAATATTACAAAACAAAAAAATGAAAACGGAAAAGCAAACTATAAAATATTTTATTATCGTATAAATGTATACAAATTTAAATAGGTAACTGTATTTATTTTACTATTTTATAATTTATATTTTATTTAAAACTGTATATTAATATTTTTGCACGTTATTAATGTATATTTTATTATTAATACACGATTGATTGGATTTGGTATAACGGTACGAGACCGTATCTAAAGAAAATAATTTTTGTGGAAATTTAGGAAAAATAAAAAATATAGTTGGAAAAGAATCTCCATTCTTTGGAAAGATGATACATTATAGGTAATTTAAAATGATAAATAAACACATCGTGAATAAAAATTAAATTTTAATATTTTACTGTTGGGTATTATATTCTAAAATATATTAACAATAATAATAATATAAGAAGTTAATACATATTTACCTAAATAATACCGAAAAATTTCCTAATTTAAATAATAATATAAAAAAATGTTGAGGAAGGTTAAACCCCTAAAACGGTCTCGATTTGTTATATAAATAAGTACCTACAACGTACAATAATTGTCGCATTCTAAGTATTATAAATTATAATTAATAATTATTATAAAATCGTAAAAATAAACTTACAAGAGCCTTTGGTATATCGTTTTTATGACGTTCGGATTCCGGTATAGCTAATAATTTATTTAAATCTTCGGCTAAAAATTTTTTACGGTTTAATTTTTTCTGCAACATCTTTTTTCGTAACGTTTCATCCCTGTTCAAAAACATAAACAAATTATAAACAATTACATATTATTTTCATAAAACACTATTATTGAATATTGAAACAAATAATTTAAATTTATAATGATATAAAATAGCACCCACAATTATTGTTCACTAAAAATTAAAATTGGGCTCCCATTTGATATTATTATATTATAATTAAATAATAATAAAATCATATCTACTCAATTTTAATTTGATTCAACAGACATTTCTCGAAATCGCTATCCTTTTTTTTTTGTTCACGACTCGCGAGATTACGTTCCATTAGCTGCTTCAATTGGTAATCTGCAATCTCGCGATTATTACTGAAAAATAAGAAGTATATATTACCATTTTGATTAAAATATATACTATAGATAGGCCACGGGTATGGGATGATATGGAAACACGTAAATTAATATCACAACGTCTCAATAGATAGAGCACAAAATGATAGCAATTTTCTGTTGAATTTATTTTTATAATATTATTAGAGTGGGGGTTGAGCATTAAAATAATATACAGATAATTAACTAAATTGAATTTTTTGACAATAAAACCGTTTTGCGCGGGAAAGAACAACATAGGCTACAGACTTATTTAAAATTCCAAATTTACATAAAATATTTATGACAATATTATCATATGTGCATCAACAGAGCCCTTTTTTTAATATCACAAATACTTCCTTAATTGATATTTGGTATATAACTTTAAAAAACGCCAAAAATACTAGTTTTAAAAAATTAATTACTTATTAACTGTTCTAAGTATTTAAAAAATGGCTTTGATATTGCACAGATAATATTGTCAGCTATCAAGTGTAAACATGTGTTGTCTTAAGTATGTTTGTTGCCTTTGCAATTCTTTCCCGCGCAAAATGTTATTTTCTATAAAAAAAAATAATAATAATAATAGATGTATTAGGTCCTCTTAGGTATTTACTATAATAATTAATTTAAATATATTTTAACTTTGATGCAACCAATTACCGATATAATATTATAATATTTTATTATTTATTGTGGGATCTGAATAATCGACCGACAGGACAATCGACCGACAACCAACATACCGACACTGAAAATTATTCGACGGATAAATGAACATTAAATTTAATGTATGCAAATGACTTTTAATAATCGAACAGGTAAAACAATTTTGGAATATCTAATAGGGCTTGCTCACAATTTTTCTCTGTAATATTTATTATTTTTCTTTTTTAATTTATATTGCTAATTTTTTAATTTTTATTTCTATCTGTGCGTGTTATAAGTTGTAACTAATAATTTTTTTTTTTTACTACTTGTCATTTGCATACATTAAATTAAAATAATTAATAGAATAATAGAGAAATTAATAGAATAATTTTCAATGTCGGTCGATTGACCCAGACCCGCGCGTTTACTTTTTTGTACACCTTACTGCTGTTTGTCTGATTTATTATCGGTTAGAGACGCATCAGTGCCGGAAACAGTTTTGGCCATTGCTATTTCTTTGTTTTTTCTGTCTTCTTCGGCAATTTGACATTTCTTCGCCTTTTGTTCATCGAGAAGAATCAAATAATTTTCTTTCGACTGGTTCATTGCTTCGATATTTTTAATCCTTTCGTTGTGCAGGCTAAACGGCGTTTAACGTAATAATTAGAAAAGTTTATTACGTGATGGCGTGATGCGTCCGTCGAACGTATATTTTAATTAAATTTGATATTATAGACTTAAGGCATCGATATACAAACATTTAGAGTTTTATACCTTTTTAGCAATTCATATTGCAATGCTTTTTCACTTTTTATAGATGTGTCCTTTTCCGTTTCTCTTTTTATCTTATTATGTTTTATTTGATCCATCAACGAATATTTAAAATTTTTTTTTTTCTCATAACTGTTCAACGTGCTTTCGGGTCGCTGTATAAATTAGTATAAAATTATATAAAAGATTAATCGAATATTAATAATAATATTGTAATTAGTACATTAAGCAACAGTTATACTCGTATTCTGTAGAGATAATAATATATTATTACACAATGCGAATATATGTAAAGTATAGACGGATAATATTTTACTCACATTATGGAATATACTATTATTCAAATTCGTCTTGTTCATTTTTTCGTTATTAATCGCATCCAATAATTCTTTCGCAGTAGCATAATTGTAATTTGATATTTCTTTCATTCGATTTTTGTGTTCCTTCGAAGTCTTCTAAAAAGAACAAAAATCGAAACATATTATATTTTATTTATACGTCATAATCAATTAGAAATTTAGAATATACACGTGAACTTTCCACACTTTACCGTTTCCGAATCATTGAACGGATTATTTCCTTTCATAAAAGATCCTTTGTAGTTCGGAGTAAATAAATCCGGTGGACATGCGTCCAACTGCTCTAAACGATATTTTCTAATTTTGCATGAACAACATATATTTTCGTCTGAAATCAAAAATATATTATGTTCAGTAGAAGAGAGGTTAAATTTTATTATTCAAATTTTTTATTTTTAATATAAAATTATTACAACAACGAATGAAAAGATGCCATTTTCACTATTACTTTATACGTAATTATTAAAATAATATAATAAACTATCACTTTTGAGTAATAATTCTTCTTCAAAATCTTAAGCAATACACAAAATCGTATTCGACGGACATTTAGGGGAATTTTAGAGGATAAACTCTTTCTCTTAAATTTGCACGTTCACTTGAATTTCAAAATATGTAAGATAAAATTATCAACGTTGTAGATAAATAATTATATATAGTAATAAATAGTGTCATAAAATTAATAATTGTAAAAAAGCAACAAAAAGTATCCATATAAATACTTTAAATATCGATTTTACTAAAATTTTAACTTAAAACACTTAAAACATTGAGACTTGAGATTTTTCTATTTTGGAAATACGTTAAGATACAGGTTATATTTATATTATCCTTTAATAAAATTTTGAAAATTGTTGTCTATTTTATTAAAAAAAAATTGAATCTTGAGATTTTTCTATATAATTATAATATTTTGATACCATGTTAAATAATGTGTGAGTTTATCACATATATAAATTACCTATGTTAACACCCTATAACATTTTCAATTATCTAAGTTCAAAATTACTCGAGTTATCATAAAATTTTGAAATCAAATTCGTCGAAATTTCAGTTTTCGTGAAAAATGCCGTTTTTTTATAGCTTTTTAAAATATTTAAGAAAATTTAAGTATCCATTATAAGTATTCTTCTTATTAATTCTCAAAATTTTACAATAATTAAAATAATAAAAAAGACAAAAATTTTGAAAATTCAATTGTTGCATACTTACATTTATTATTAAACAGCTAGGTACATAAAACAAAAAAAAATTATAATGTAATATTCACAATAATTTGGAATTAAGTTACAATATGTATTTGAAATTTTTACATTTTCTGTCAATTTTGTTTTATTTAACATTATTGTAAAATATTGGGATTACTAAAATGTCCTATAAAAAACACCTATAAAAAAAAATTGAGACTTGAGATTTTTCTAATAATTTGTAAATACGTTAACCAATAAGTTAAAGTATAAAAAGAAGAGCTGATACTGCTTTATGGAAGGAATACAGGTGTAAAGAGGATAATGTTGAATTTTAATCAAAATTTGAAATGCAATGATAAATCATTAGGCTAAGTATATTTTTTCTTAATTCATTATATATATATATATATGGTATGTATATGTGGTATGTGGTATATGGTATAGGTATAACTGTACGAGTACCTTATATTCCGATGAACAAACACAATATAGGTACATTCAATTTAAATTTTCTTTCATATAATGATCGTATATAATAATTATATACGATTTTTACACAGATTTATTATTATTATAACACGACATTATACTAGATTATTTAAAGTGAATAAATAAATAGTAGGTACGTTTTGTTTCAAATGAAAATTCTAACGTCCATTAATAATGCATTAACCGGTCTAATTATAGTTATAACAAAGGTTCAGATTTGAAGGTAATATAATCAATAAAAAAAGCATTTAAAATGTAAAAAAGGGCAATAAAAGGCATTTAATTTATATAAAAAGCAAGTTAAAAATTTACTACAAAATTAAATATACTAGTTGGTATTAAAAAAAAAATTGACTACCATGTACTTAGATAAGCTGTCTTCAGTAAAACGTTGACGGTTTGGGCTCAAAATATGTTTATACATAGAAAAGGATCTTTCTACATCCACCGAAGTTATCGAAGCGTATTTCATACATAAATAATTAGGTATCTAAATTAAGATTATAACTTGTTAAATTGTCTTCGGTATAGTACGGGTACTTTTATGTCCACACAAAATACTCGATAAAACGAAAACGGATAGAGTATTCAGCGATATCGATAAATATTGCGAAGAATAAAACCATTTGTACCAAAAATACGTGCCTAAGCTATTACATTAAATCAATTGAAAATTAAACACAAAAAAGCATTAATAAGTAAAAAAGGCAAAAAAAAGGCAAAAAACATATATCGCCTTAGAAATTAAATGAAACAAATTTTTATATAAAAATTATTTTTCTATTATGATTATTAAAAGAAAGGCTTTTGCCTTCAAATCCGAACCCTAGTTATAACTTATAAGTAGGTACTTTTATCAACATTGTAATGTTATCTGTCAAAACTCAAAGTGATAACATTTTTTGATTTATTATATTTTATCTAATATTTTTTTTTAAATAATAATGATTGTGGTGACTTACCGTCGTAAGCTCCCTCCATAAACAATGGTTTCTTATTAACGCATTTCTCGTCACCGTTAGATGAAATCTCGCGGAAATCAGATCGAACTGGCGGATGCACCGCAACAGACGATGCCGGTTTCGGACATTTGATCGAACATGCGGGCACTAACGACGGACTGATTTCCTCTGTCGAACCAATCATCCGATTAGACACACAGCTGGACCCGGATTTTAAATTATCGTACTCTGTCGGTAATGTCGCTGGTCTAGATATGACCCCGGCGCAGCCATCTAATGTATGGACGGACGATCTGGACGCGGATTTATCAGATTTCATGGAAGACCTGGAATGTGGTCTTTCGGATTTTACTGAAAGCCTAGAACAAGGTCTCGAATGGTTGCAGGAAAGCCTGGACACGGGTCTAGATTGCTGCGATTCGTCGGATCGTGCAGAACACATGGATAATCTAGACAGAGGTCTGACCTGTTGACCGGACCGTACAGACATTCTAGAGTTAGGTCTGGAGTCGAGTTTCGAACAAGGTCTAGATTTTGTATCGTGGATAAAGACAGCACATGGCAAAACACCTTCATAACCAGTTTCTGGTCTGTACTGTGACAGCGAAGATGGTGGTCGCGAAATGATCGACTTCGCCGAACACGGACGTTTCTAATAAAAAGGTTGATGAATTATTGTTAAGAATCGATATCAGAGAAACTATATTAATAGAACGATAATTACATACAAATAAATTTAAAAAAAAAAAATAGAAATTGTATTCCTATACTTTCTGATGTCTTATTTTCGTAAATAAGTTATAAGTATTATTAAAAATGTGCAAAACTACATATTTTACTTGATTAAATTGACCAAGGTCCAAATTAGGATTATAGTTTGCCATTTGTGATTTTATTTTTTCATCCTCCATTCGTGCCATTACATTTCGATTTTGTCTATCTAAAAATTCTTTGTAAAATTTCATTGCGACTATTTTATTTTTTACTTGCAATTTGCCAATTTTCGGAAAAGGAAGTTCACAGTTTTTTCCTTCGTACAGTAGCCTTCTAAACGCTACGACTACTTCTTTAAAACAATGATTAACCATATTGATATTTAATTTATAATCTCGCGCCACTGATAACAAATTCAAAGTGTGTTCGTGTATCTATATAACAAATTTTATAAATTAATCATAAAATTGGAAAATACGAGTAGGTATATACTTAATAAATAAAATAAATAGTAGGGGTATAAATATTAAATTTAAATAAATCTAAATAACTAAATATAATAATTCAGTAGGCATTCACATGTATTTGTGTACCTAGATATTTTTTATTCTAAAATATAAACTCAGTACTTACATTTCCTTTATTGTAGGCTCGTTTTCTTTTTAAATTATAATCCTTCACCAGCTTTTCGTCTATCACAAATACAGGATTACTGATTATATACGGATATCCTTTGCCAACATTTAACTCCCATTTAGCAACAGTAAAATAACCGATTCCTTTTATCAATATTCCCTATAATTAAACACAAAGATAAGTAGGTACGATCTCATATTTGACAATTAACTTATATAAAAATCATCTAAAAAATGCACAGTAATTATTCTTCAAACGTATCTAAAATATGGTTTTATCTAATATTAAAATAGATTGTGTTTTATAAAAACAAATCGCTATTATAACTGCAATATTTTATTAACAAGTACCTATTCATTATACGAGTATATTGTACATATAATAATTATATCAAATTAAATAAATTACAATACCCACTAATTATTATTTTTGAATTTTCAAAATATATACATATTGATTTTCTCTTAGTTTTAAAAATTCAAGGAAAATAATATTTAAATCACGAAATATACTTATTATTTATTTAATTGTACGTTACTTCCTAGGTACATTTATAAAGATATTTATGTCAACATATTAGAAATTACTAATTTATCGAGAATTTTAAAAACGTATGATATAAACAATTTACATATAAAAACGAAATAAAGAAAAACGCTTGTACCAACTTATTGTATTGTTGATGAAAATTATGAATTTAAAAAGCAGAGATAAAATTGAAATTGAAATTTTTAGAAAAATAGTATATTATTAAATTTAATAGTTTTGCAAAAATAAAACTCATAATAAAATAATACAGAAACTCCTCTAATTGCATAAAATACGAATAACTGTAATACATAAATATATAATATACATGTATGTATATTTATGGATGCCTAAATGTTCATTTTTATTCGGTTGAATAAATTAAAATTAATAATTAAATATTTTAATAAAGAAAAGAATAGGATTTACTTTGTTTTGGTCCATATTATTTTGAATCCATTTGGAAATACAGTCCCATACTTTTATTACATCTGTAAACAAAAAGATAATATTGTAATTTACTAGACGTTGTTACATACTGAGATATTCGTAAACAATGTTATAGGTAATAACATAATAAAATATAGTGTATAGGTATTGTTCTATTGTTGAAAACATTAATATAATTTACCTTTGGCCGAGTATTCTTTTCCTATTTTCGTTTTAAAATTTTCCTTAGTTTTATTAACTATTTCATTATCGTGAGATATCGTTTCCTCGGTGGACTGAGTGGAAACCATCGTAAATGTAAAATATATTCTTTTTATCTTTATGATTTTCAAAAAAATATTCTGTTTTTTTTTTTTTTTTAATGTTTATTATGACAACAAATACAAAACCAAGGAATTTTATATGTAAACATTAAGAAAACAATTATACATTTATTATTATAGGTATTAATATTATACGTATATTGATAATGTGCTAAAAATGTTGGTACTTTCTTGATTTTTTCCGTCGTTTTTCGATTAAATTACTGTCCTGCAATTTACGGCTCCAAAATGGCATAATTTTCCTACTTTAATTTTTCCGATTAGGACGTAATTATAATATACCTAAATTGTAACAGTCGTTTTGGTAGGTAAACGAGAAACAAGAAACTACTAATAAATAACTATCTACGCACAATTGATTCAGTCTTCACTAAAACTTTAATAATAATATAATTATAATTATAAATTATAATAATTCGTAAATAAATAATAATAGTAATAATAATAATAATAATTTTTGTTATGTATACAAATAAAAATAAATAATTTTATTTCTACACTACAGGACAATAAAGATATTAGAAAAATATGCTTAAATACTTCGCTTATAAATAGAAATAAAACTTATTTAATTCGATTACAAAACAATTTACAAGGCAATACTTGTCTGTTAATCTGTGTATAATGAAATATATACTTCGAATAAATTAATGTGAATGGTAAAATGAAAAATATTCACATTTCAAAATTACGTGTACTGAATGTATAATAAAATAAGTATAAATAATAAGTACGATTTTTCCTAAAATTTATGAACAATTCTAATATATTGTAATTTAACCTATACTGTTATTTCACTTTTGGGAAAGTAAACTACTTAAAACTAGCATAGTAGTATTATACTATAGTAGTAAAACTACTTAAAACTAGTATTAATTGTACTTATTCTTTAATTTTGTATACCTTACTAATATTATTTATTAATCTTTTAATTTAAATTACGTAGGTATTTACCAAAATATTTAACTTGAGCTTTTCCGTCCAATTTATCCCGTTTTTTGCGACCAAACGGTTGTATTTCTTCTCGTTTTAATCGTTAATACCGTTGCCTGCGATTCTTGGTGAAAAAGTAATTCGTTCGTTTAGTTATTTTCCGTTCGTATTCTTCGCGACCCGAGTGCTTTTCCCCGTATTTTTTATTAAATAAACGTCGATAACCGTTTTCAGACCCGTCATTTCCGACCGTTTCGCTTAATATTTTCGTCGTTTGTCGATATCGCGAAACCGTTTAAATATACCGATTTAAGATTTTCAACACGAACACGATTCGTAATGGCGCAGTGGTTAGGTAGGCATGCTCGGACACTAGGCTCAAGTTTATTTTAATGAAGAATAATCTTACGTATTATGCGTCATATACTTTATTATATTCAATAAAATAGAAATTACAAGACCTCGAGTAAGATATACAACGAAATTGACAATCGCGATATACATATATTATATTGTTATGGAATGAACAAAAGAATGATTTTTCTTTTATAAGTAATATTATATTATATTGTTTGCTTTTTGCTAGTAGCATTTAATAATAATAATATGTGAAAATAAAATATAAGTCCAACATAATGGAAAATGTAGACGACAGGTTTAAGTCACGCACTAGTAAAATATTATTGGGATACCCGCAGAGACGTATATGGTATATTGTAATCTGAAATCAAAAGGATTGCATAAAATAAAATAATAAGATGATCACGGACACGACTGGTATTTTGGTTTCAAGGCTCCAGGTCAGAGAGTCTCCGTGATCGAAAAATAACAATAATACGAATATAATAATATGTGTTATAATAATGTCCGCATGTATTTTAATATATAAATATATAATATTATATTGTAATACGAACTTAAGTTAATAATTTACTACCGGATTACACAATGCACTGTAATATGAAAAAACAATATATTACCTGTAAAATGTAAATTATTTATAATATCAATTATTACCTACCTGTATTTATGTTATATTGTTACAAGTTATAACATCATATGTGTAATAGGTAAGTACCATCAAAATCTACTATAATAGACCTTATACCTATATGTACACTATTATAATTATTATATTTTATAATAATATATAGAATAAATTACGATAGGATTGGTTAAGATTAACATTTCATTTTATATTACCTAATTATTTCTGTACAGTTAAGTTTATTTTTATTATTAGTTTAACAATAATTATATCTTATTGACTACAAGGAAATACGTACAAGGTACAACGTACTCGAATGAATATTTCTATTATATACATTGAAATTGCACAATAGAAAATGATCATTTTCTATTTATTTTTGTATCGTATTATTATTATTATTATTATTGTTTTTTTTTATACTATTAATATGATGAATTGATTTTATAAATATTAGTATGATTTGTTCAAAATCGCCAACTTTAAATACATTCTTAAAAATCATTCATTGAATTTTAATTTTTTTATAAAGTTGTGGCATTCAAACGCTGTATGACTTACACGTTACACCTATACCCTCAGGAAATCTATAATATAAACACATCCTATTATATTATAATTTATAAATAAATATAAACCTAATACGTATAGGAATATTTATATTATTATAATATAATAGTTATTTCGTATATCTAAAACTAATTAATAATTAATATATTGTAATTAAAATATTTATTATATAATAATAATAGTGATTTTATTTAATATTATAACTATATAAAATGACCAATAAACAATTTGTTTTAAATTATTTTAATAAAGTTCATTAATTTACCCGAAATATTGTAATTTGTATAAAGTATATACAAGTACAGTATACAAATTATTGATACATAAGACATAACACTAGCTAATTATATTTATGAATTTTAATTATATAGATAGGCCTACTGCCAATAATTAATTTAATATTTATAGTTTAAGTATTGACTTGTGGATAATATTTAAATAAATATGCTTATTAGATAAATTATAAATACAATTTTACATTATATTATTTATTATAAATTAATTATATAAATATTAAAAATGAATTCAAATTACATTGCATATCATTGGAATACCTACTTTAGAATACTTGTTTAAAATTTATAATATAATATATTTGATATTATAAGTATCATAGGTGTGATCTTTACTAGATCTTTGAGTTACAGAAGTGGCTTGAGTCATAGTCATTATTTTATTACACATCAATTATCTCGAATTATAAATAATATTATAATTCAATTTTGTATACAATTTTGAGGGAGGGAGAGAAATTGAAATTCGTTTTGGGGAGGAGCTAAGCCTCCCAAGCCTTCTCCTATAGTTACGCCTATGTATCATATAGGTATATACTTAATAATCATATTATTGGTATATTAATGCGTATATTAACATATTTTATAGTTTTCATTTGATTATAACATTATATTGGTAAAACGTAAAACTTATATATACCTAATATAAATTACTTATGTTATACCTGTAACTACGTTATAAAATATATTATTATAATAATATCAGAGGCGTATGTATTTAGGAGTTTATTAAGGGGGAATCAGATCATTTTTGGAAACTTCATGAAGGTTTCCGCCTCCATTAGCTGTTGAATTTTCAGACTTTAATGTCAAAAATTGCTAATTTTATCAAACATTATATACCTACATAAAAACGAGAATATTACGAAATATTCAAAGTCCTATATTTTGTAGAAAAATTAACATAACAGTTCCAAAATTTTACCACATATATGTAGTACTCATGTAAATACTCAATAAAATTTTCAAGTCTCTAACTTCAAAATTGCTTATGTTATCGTGAAATATTTAAATCGAATTCGTCAAATTTTCAGTTTTTGTGAAAAATGCCGTTTTTTCGTCGTTTTTTTATCGCATAGGGTCAATTTTAAGAAATTCATAAAATGACCTAAATGAAGTACCAACAACATCCACTTTCAAACCGAAAACATATGCTATTCGTGCAAGAGCATTATTTCGAGTAGTAAAAGTATCTTCATACTCAAAAAAAAAAAAAACAAAAAAAAGACACACATTATTATAAAAACAATACATTTTTCGCTTCGCTCAGAATGTGAAACAGATACCTAGCAATAATGTAATATTCCTTAATATTTATTAATAGTATAATATAATATGTATTACATTTACATATTAATATATTATACATACTTACCTATATTTATTTTTATTTTTTTTTTTGTCATTGTGTGGGGTCTAAATTCGATCAATCCCCCATAAATACGCCTCTGAATAATACATAAGAATAGAGTTTAAAATAATATAATTATAGTATATTCATATAAAAAAATAATTAAAACAATGAAATGCATACCTATTATATTAATAATTGTAGTAATTAGTATTTCGGTGTATTATTTATTATAATTATGATTACAGTCAGTGCCGTTCAATTTATTATCTATAGGGATTGGATATAGGTGGATGACTATATAAAGAAACCATCGGGGGGAACATATTTTATATTATGTAATTATTAATAAAAATAAAAACTTTACTATTTAATACATAATATAAAGTTTTCAAGGTCATAGTTACGGCACTGGCTATATAGTTATTATATTGATGATATTATATAATGTATAAACCGAACAATGACATTGTTGTGAATATATATAGTACATTCATGGTATAATTTTATAATTGTGAGTAGGGAGTGACGTGTCCTCTGTTTCATCTAATAAATTAAGAATCTCGCGGTTTACAAATTCAGAAGTCGTTCTGTAGATTTACACTCAACAATATTAACTATGGGTCCTTATATTTCGATGGTGAGTGTTTATTTTAATTTATTTTGTTTCAAATAAATTTTAAAATTAAATTTAACATGATGTTAATACTATAAAAATTTTAACATTTATTTAAACAATAACATTATTTTTTTCATTAAATTTACTAAAACCGAGCAAGTTTGAAACCTGGAAAATATTAAAACGATATACGAGTATATATAAATATAAATGATTAATTTTTTAACAATGTACATGTTATATAGATTATAATATTCCTAATATGTTTCATCAACCGTCCAGTAATTGGCATCGAAGTGTATGAAACAACTCAAGAAGAAGCAGAACTATCTGATTCAGACGATACCACAATAAAAAATACTGCTTTAGTCAGACAAGTTACTACTGGAAGCGGTTTTGGTAATGCCAATGGACATGTCAAAGTTTCTGGTATTCTTAGTGAATCATCCCATCTATTTCGTCAAGGACAAGGCTCTAATAGTGTATCTGGTAATGGTGCGGGCTCCTTAGGGACAAGTCAATTTGGTGGTAATAATGGAGTTGGAAGCGGTAATGGTTTTGGTAGTGGATCCGCTAGTCAAAGTGGCTTTGGTTCCGGTTCGGTCGGAGGGAGTGGAATGGGGATTACTAGCATTGGTGTGGGTTTCGGTGAAGGGAATGAATTTGGTGGTATGACAGGTGGTGGAGAAGGATTTGGAAGTAGTTTCGGGGGAGGAAATAGTCAAGTCGGTGGTGGTAATTTTGGAAATGGGTTTGGGGCGGGTTTTGGAGGAGGTAATGGTGCCACTGGAGGTGGTTTTGGGAATGGGTTTGGTGGTGTACAAGGTAGTGGTGGTATGGGAGGTAATGGTTTTGGTAATAGTCAAGGTGCAGGATTTGGTTCAGAAATTGATGAAGGTTTTGGTTGGGGTGAAGGGTTTGGTTTTGGTGGTGAATTTAATGGAGGTACTCAACAAGGTGGTTTACAAGTACAACAACAAAGACCTCAATTAGGAACAGGTGGTCAATTTGGAGGGGGTGGAAATGGTCAAAGTGGTGGTCAATTTGGAGGAGGTGGTAATGGTCAAAGTGGTGGTCAATTTGGAGG